>PVIC010010704.1:0-42851 GCA_004025085.1 Thryonomys swinderianus
ATTAATTTTTTATTATTTTATTTTATTTTTTTTTGAGGCAGGGTCTTGCTTTGTAGTTCAGGCTGGCCCTGCACTCACTATGTAGCCCAGGCAAGCCTCGAATTCAGCAATCCTCCTGCCTCTGCCTCCCGAGTGCTGGGATGACAGGCGTGAGCCGCCACGCCCGACACTGTGGTATGTGGTATTGATGGCTGGTGGGCGTGAGTCACCACATCCAGCATTGTATGTGGTTACCGGGATCGAACTCAGGACCTTGCGCTTGCGAGGCAGGCGCCGGAACCACTGAGCTAATCCTCTGGCCCCTTTATTATTTTATTTTTAATTTTTATTTTCTGTAGTATATGTTTTCTATAGTATGTTTTCTGTAGTACATGGTGATTGTGTTCATCACGGGCAAGGGGTACATGTACAGAACACATCTCAGTTCATTTTACTTCCCCTCCCCTTTCCTCTCTCCCTCCTCCCTCCATCTCTTGATTTCTTTCTCATTTACAAAAGTTCTATCTCCTTGTTTCCTATTATCTGTCTTTTACTTATCTCTTCAATTTATACATGTTTTAGATATCTCATATAACAGAAACCGTATCATATTTAAGCTTGTGTTTCTGATTTATTTGACTTAACATTACATCAAGGGATATTCATTTTCTTTCAAATGACTTAAATTTATCTTTGTTTGTGGCCAAGTAGTACTCCACGGTGTATAAATACTACATTTTCTTTATCCACTCATAGATTCTCTTAATGGACATACAGGCCACGCCCCAGACTTAGCTACTATGAGTTGCATTGCTGCAAACATAGGCATGTAGGTATCACTGTCATATGATGTTTTTAACTCTTTGGGGGAAGATTTCTAGAAGGGCAATAGCTAGGATGACTAGAATTGTTATTTTCAGCTTTTTGAGAAATCTCCATAATGGTTTCCATAGTTGCTGTACTAGTTTATATTCCCTCCAACAATATGGAAGCATTCCTTTTTCTCTGAAACCTCACCAGCATTTGTTTTTATTTGATTTCTGATTATAGCCATTCTTTTTTTTAAAATTGAATTCTTTATTGGTGCTAGCCATTCTTTCTGGTGTAAGACAGAGTCGCGGTGTTGTTTGAATTTGCATTTCTCTGACAGCCAGAGATGTGGAGAAGCTTTTGAGAAGGGTCTGTTATTTCAGCCGTCCATTTGTTGACTGGGTCTTTTTCTTGGGGTGGCTATATTTTCTTTTAATTAGATATTAGTAGATATTAGTCCTCTGCCCAAAGAACAGCTGGCAATATTTCTTTCTTCATTTTATAGGTTGTCTCTTCACTCTGTTGGTTGTCTCCTTTGCTGTGCAGAGGCTTCCTAATTTGATGTGATCCCACTTGTTTATACTTGATGTTATTATGTCTTGTGCAGCTGAAGGTCTGTGTAGAAAGTCCTTGCCCACGCCTACGCCTTCAAGAGTTCTACTGATATCTTCCAGCAGATGAAGTGTTTCTGTTTCAGCGCTTGTGTCTCTGATTCCTTTTGATCACGGTGAGAGATACGGACCTAGATCTGATCTCTGCACGTGGACAGCCGGTTTCCCGTCGTGATTTGCTAAGGAGGCTCTCTTCCCTCCGGAGTACCGGCTGCTCTGTCAAAGACCAGGTGTCTAAATGAGTCTGGGTCGTTTCTGCAGTCTCTCTTCTGTCCCCTTGATCCACGTGTCTGTTTTTGGGTCAGCACTGCGCCTTTTTTCATTACTGTAGCTTTGTAATAGAGCCTGAAATCCAGGCTTGTGATGCCTCTTTCTTTGCTCTTGTTGCTTAGCATTGCTTTGCTATTCTGGGTGTCCTCTGGTTCCACATGACTTTTAGGACTGTTTTCTGTAGTTCTCTGAGGCATTCTGTTCTTATTTTGATTGGGATTGTATTAAATTTATGTATCTGTTTTGGGAGTATGGCCATTACCTTAGTTACTTTTGTCATT
The DNA here is from genome assembly GCA_004025085.1 of Thryonomys swinderianus. Taxonomy (NCBI): domain Eukaryota; kingdom Metazoa; phylum Chordata; class Mammalia; order Rodentia; family Thryonomyidae; genus Thryonomys; species Thryonomys swinderianus. The sequence continues at coordinate 1,952 of PVIC010010704.1, forward strand.
GCTGAGACAAAATACTCAACACCCAAAGTTAAAGGAGGTAAAGTTTATTTAGTTCAGTTTGTAGAGGTTTCAGTTTATAGTCAGCGGGTTTCAAGGCGGGATGGCGTGGTAGAGGCACGTCACAGACAAGCGAGAGTCCACAGCAAGCAGGAAGGTGAAAGCGCTTTGGCCCTCTCTGTCCCTTGTATTTTACGCAGGCTACTCACCCTACGGCAGGAGAACACTCACACCTTATCCTACCCAGAATCATGCCAAGCCCATCAGGGGACTGATGCAGTAACTACACACCTTGACCCCACCACACATTCTAGATCTAGCCCCCTCTGAAAAAGCTCTACCTATGACTGTACCAGACTTTGGGAGGACTTCTACACACAGGTGATACTGGCCATTTTGGCTGCATTCGTTTTGTGAATCTCAAAATAGGGGATATCTTTCCATTTTCTGATGTTCTCTTTGATCTCCTACTTGAACCTTTTTGAATGTAGTGTTTTCCTAATTTCTTTCTCAGTGAGTTCAGGAACCATTATCAGGCAGGAACACTGTTGATTTTGTGTGTTGACTTCATTTACTGCTATATTCTTGAAATTTATTATTAATTCTAGGAGTCTCTGGTGCGATTTTTTGGATCTTCTATGTAAAGGATCATGTCATCCACAAATAATGACTTCTTCCTTTCCTGTATCCACCTCTTTTGTTTCTTTCTTTTGCCTGATTGCTGTAGCTAACGCTTTGACTACTATATTGGACAGCAGTGGTGATAGTGGACATTTTTGTGTTATTTGTGACGTTAGAGGGAAAACTTTCAGCCCATCCCTATTTAATATGATGCTGTCATAGGCCAGGCAGCTTTCTTGATGACAGGAGTGGACCTGAGCGGTCCAGGCAGGGTTTGAGAGCCAGGCTCCATCTGGAAATAATCACAAATTTCTGATTCCAATCTTGGCAGTTAATTTGATCACATGCATAAAGTGGATGAATCCTCTTAGTACTGCTCACGCATAGGCTGCTCATACGAGGGTTAAGGCTCACCTGGCTATCAGCACACCCAGCTTTCAGCAGGGGTTGCTTCCAGGTGGGCTGACACCTCCCCGGTAGCCTGCAGCTAAGATCTGGTTTTGCAGTTCTAAAGTCACAGAAACCAGTGTTCTGCTGAGGGTCACAGAGCGGGAAGGGTAGAGTGCTTGCAAGAGTGTGTGTGTGTGTGTGTGTGTGTGTGTGTGTGCGCACGTGAGTGTGTGTTATATGAAGGGAATCAGAAGTAAAGGATAGATGCTGGAAATCTTGAATTTTTTGCTATTGAGAAAATATCACTGCTGTGAATCTTCTACAGACAGCAGGACTCCGTAGAGTGGCTTGGTTCAGAATTAGTATGGGGTTGGTGGACACAAAGAGAGAGAAGAAAACAGCGATGAGGGAGAAATGCAGATACAGACACAGGGAGAGACAGAGACACAGTGAGACGACAGACACACAGACTGTGAAACAGTGAGAGGTGAAGGGAGGGTCAGGCAGACAGACAGACAGGCTGCAATCCCGGAACGGGGTGTGCCTGGCCGTGTGAAATATTTCCTAATGATATCTATCAGACGAATGAGTTGCTTCCAGAGAGCAAACAAGTTAAAAAAGCACACAGAAGTGGACTTGAGTTCTAAGCTGTGCCTCCTCGACCCCTCTCCGCACCACGCCTCCGGAAGAGACGGCAGCAGGCGGACCGCACCCGCCGAAGCACGGCTGCGGACTGGCGGCCGCGGGGGGGCAGCTCTCGTCGGTACCGGCGCCTTTCCCGCTCCCGGGCCGGGACCCGGGAGTCTCCCGTTGTCAGCTGTCGACCACTTTTGCTTCGAGAACGTCACGGTATTACGGATGAGCGGACTACGTCACATCAGAAGCTGTGAGTTCGGGATCTGCCACTAACTGCCTGTGATGGGGACGTTCTTTCAGTAATACTGTTTGTCATAGGACGAGGTTCAAGGAGATCCCCCAAGAAAGGAGGGGGAACTTTGAGTCACCCCCACCCATGGAACAGCTTGCAGTTTCTCTGACCTTTATTACAGAGAAAAATTTTCAGGACATGCCAGTAAAAGGCAGGGAAGAAATTTATTTAGCAAAGAGAAATACACCCTCATGAGTGGAATGTGGACATTTAAGAATGCATTATTTTCTGGGAATATTTATGTTTGTCCAGAGGGGGTGGAAATCTATGGAATTTGAGAATCTATAGGAATTTCAATCTGGTTTTAGTTTATGGGGGAGAAACAAGGATGCCTCTACCCTGGGGTTAGTGACCTATTTTACAGGAATGAGCTCCGTTATATTTTTAGGTGGTTGACCTGAACATTCTTTGAATTTCCTCAGTCTGTTGCTTTATCTTCAGATCAGGATTCAACCCTCAACTTTATCAACTAAGCCAGTCCAAGAACTTACAGTACCCTTAAAGAATTCTGGGTGTGGTAGGTTTGGACAGAAAGGCACATACATAAACCTTGGGTAATTTAATGTGTCCTGTGTCCTGCAATCTTCTTAAAATTACAATTTTTTTTTACAAAGCGAGACCCTGTCTCAAAAAAAATTACAATTTTTTTTAAAAATTATGATTTTACTTGTCTGCTTTTAACCTTTTTTTTTTTTGCCTTAATTGGTGCCAACCTGGGTTGTGTCTCTGGTGTATGTAGCCAGGCTGCATTCTGTTAAATTGACTTTCTTCATCGAAAGCTGTCTCAGTGTGTATATTGTTTGTCCTAAAGATTGTTCCATACACAGTCAACTCCACAACCTAACTTGGTGTGAAACAAGACTGTAATCTGTAATCTCCTATTATGACAAGTAGCCCCAGATCTCAGTCAATCACAAGCATCCAAAGGTTTAAATAGATTTGTATTAAGAGAGATGTTTCTCGGCCTCACTTCCTTTCTCTGAAGACCAGTTCCTTTTCTGTGGTTCTAAATATGCCCTGCTTACCTTGTCCTTTTAAGTATCCTGAATCTTTTTTTTTTTTTTTTTTGAGACAGGGTCTCGCTTTGTAGTTCAGGCTGGCCCTGAGCTCACTATGGAGCCCAAGCAAGCCTTGAACTCAGCAATCCTCCTGTCTCTGCCTCCCGAGTGTTGGGATGACAGGCGTGAGCCACCACGCCCGGCACTGTGGTATGTGGTGTTGATGGCTGGTGGGTGTGAGTCGCCATGCCCAGCATTGAATGTGGTTACTGGGATCGAACTCAGGACCTTGCGTTTGCGAGGCAGGCGCCGGAACCACTGAGCTAAATCTCCGGCCCTCCTGAATCTTTTATCTCCTGCATTGATGATGCCTGGTTCTAGAACTGCAAACAAAGCCAGTCAAATCAACAAAGCTGGACTTGCCCCAATTTCTTTTTCACTAGACCCGAGTGGCTGGTCTCCCACCGTTTTCTCTTCTCTAGGACATTGGGGCCAGGCTCTGGGCCGCCGGCTGCGCTGTGTTCTTGGTGTCAGGACAGTATCAGACCGCCGAGAACCCAAGCTTGCTGTGTCCGGCTTGCCTGTTGGGCCTCCACATAGGTTGGCAAACGGGGGAAGGAGACAAAACCACTGGAAGTGTGTAGTTGGGCTGCACGGAGAAGGCTGCCCCGGCTGCTAAAATGCCGAACGATTCCTGGCCACTACTTAGGGCCCTTCAGATCTGCTTCCCTGTCCCCTACTGGCCCTGCTGTCTAGACTTTTACCTCAGGCCCCCGTAATCCAACAACCAAAGGGTTATTCCTCTGTAACATGGGCATAACTGTAGTCTGCACTGGGTGGTGAGAAGATGAATTCTTACAGTGTTCCACTGTGGTTATGATAAATATGTTTATTTTGTCTCTACTTTGTATAGGAGGAAATTGACACAAAGTAGATTGACTTTCTCTGGGAAAACAGCTAGTAGTGGAATAAGGATTTTTTTTTTTTTTGAGACAGGGTCTCACGTTGTAGTTCAGGCTGGCCCTGAGTTCACTATGGTGCCCAGGCAAGCTGCCGCGAACTCAGCAATCCTCCTGTCTCTGCCTCCCGAGTGCTGGGATGACAGGCGTGAGCCACCACATCCGGCATTGTGGTATGCGGTGTTGATTGTTGGTGGGCGTGAGTCTCCACGCCCAACATTATATGTGGTTACCGGGGATCGAACTCAGGTCCTTGCACTTGCGAGGCCGGCACCGGAACCATTGAGCTAACCCTCCAGCCCTGGAATAAGGATTTTAATCCAGGTAGTTTGAATTCAGAACCTGTCCTCTGTTAGTTAAAATCTACCCAAACCCTAAAGCCGCACCCTAATTATCCTCAACCTGCTCCTCTCAAAGACACAGACTTATTCTTTAATAGTTCTGGAGTTCAAGACGTGGACAGGGCTCATTCCCTCTGGAGGCTTTAGGGAGGATCTTCTTTCCTTGCCTCGTTCAGCTTCGGAAGCAGCGGCCCTCCCTTGACTCGTGGTCCCTTCTTCACATCATACCCGCCTCCGCGTTCGTCATGGCATCTCCTACCACGCGCTGACTCTCCTGCTCCCTGTCCCGAGAGCTTGGCGATGGACTGGGCCTCCTGGGTAACCCAGCACCATCTTCCTGTCTGAGAGCCCTCCCAGGGCCATGTCGGCAAGGTCCCTTTCCTACATCAACGGGTTTCAGGAATCAAGATGTGGGTGTCTTTGATTTCGCTGGTGGAGGACACTTTTCTGCACACCACATTCATAAAACAGCCTAATTTCCCTAGCCTGCCAGGCAATATGAGGTGATCCCTGGAATGTGGGTGCTGTGATATTACATGCTGGTCTGCAAATGTATATAGCGAGACCGATGTGGTGGCATAGGCTTGAAATCGAAGCACTCTGGGAGCTGAGGCAGCAGAATTGCAAATCTGAGCCTAAATGTGCAAGTTTCTCAACTCGTGAGAACTTGTCTTAAAATTTTACAAGGGTCTGAGTTGTAGCTCAGTGTGAAGGGCCTGGGATCAATCCACTGTACTGTGAAAAAAAAACCTACGAAAACAAAAAATAACATGTTTTTAAACATTTAACAAATATCAACTAAATTCCTAACATGACTTATTATCCTATTTAATTTACTTTATTCTCTTAATAACTCCTTGAAGTGAATCCATTGCACAGATTGGGTAACTAAGACCTAGAGATTTACGGGACTCAGCCAAAGTCACCTAACTAGTAAGTGAGGCCTTTGTTAAATTCTTTTAAAAAAAATTTATACTATTTTTTATTTTTTCCTTTTATCAATTTTATTGGTACCTTTTAGATACACATCACAATCACTTTCAACACTGAGAATTTCTACCTGTCCATGATATGTCTTGAGTCTCCTTTTTTCCCACTGAGCTTTGTTAAATTCTGTAGACTGTATTCTCAACCACGCTTTGATGGACCATCCATTTTTAGGTTGTATTTTGTAGTTCAAATATTTAATTTTTTACCTTTTCATGTGATTCTCTTACTCATCAGAGACTCAGGCACTGGTAGCGTATCTACTTTATAGATGAAGAAGCCAGGGCCTAGTTCATTAAGTATCCGCCCAGTGTCATGCACCGGGATGGAGTGGAGAACGTGGACTCGACAGTCACCCGTGTAACTCCCTGACGCTCCTTCTGCTTTAGGCTGCTCACAGCTGGAAGGGCAGTTCTCACGGCCATCCCCTCGTTCATCAGGTGCGGAGAGGCCGATCGAAGCTGTCCTGGCTGACAGAATGCCAGGATCCCTTCGTCACCAGACACAGACCTCAGAAGCCTGACCCTTCCTGCTGGATCGTGGCCCATGCCAGCAATGCAGGCAGTTTGTAGGACTTGGGGAGATCATGACTCCCCCTGGACCCCCTGAATCCAAAGTTGCCTTTTCACAAGCTCCCCAGTGAGACTCGTCCACGTAAACAGCACTTGGAGGTAATTATGTCCTGGATGGTAGGCCCAAAGCCATTGTCACTTAAACTTCCACTCCCAAAGGGCGTTTTATGTTTTTCTTTTTTAGCCGCTGTAGAAATTGAAGAGTGAATTCTCTCCTCACAAGCCAGGGAAGCTGTACACATAGTTCTCACATTTATAGTGTTTTAGCATCATTGGGAGCACACATTGCCCCGCCTGGTTTCCAGCGGCCCGGTTGATGCCTCTGGATCGGATCCAGAACTCCGCATTTTCACGAGGACCACCCGCTCTCTCTCCTTCGCTCCTGGGCTCCTCGTAGATTTTTTTTTTTTTTTTTGCTTCTGTCCTTGAATCATTTTTTGGAAAGTTGCATTAGAAATAATAATGCTATTTGTGACTTGTATTTGAAGACTTTAAATAAAAATGCAGGAAGGAGCAAAAGGTTAATAAAAGCAGGAAACTAAAAAAGAAGAGGGTGTGGTATTGAATGCTGTGATCCTTGTTTTCATTAACGGGCTCTACTGAAGGTTGTGATCATTGGCTTCAGAGTCTGACTTACCACCTTTGAGGTCAACTGTGTTCAGATCGTCTTATTTTACATTGGCGCCCAAACAAAAGAAAGGGTTTTTGTTTTTTTAATAAAAAGATTTTTAACTGGCTCAGTCTAACAGTTGCTATCAAATGTCTTCCTGGCCAACTTGAATGGTTAATTATAGTGCTGACATAAACTTCAGGTATGATGTCTAAAGAAAAAGCCTTTCCGCAATGAAAAATGCCTCTTGAGTCAGAATGTTGTTGCTTTGATACAAAGTTAAGCACATTTTGCATTGAGTGTATGAACAGTGAATTGTTTCTATTTCTGAGATATTTTACAGATTTGATCTAAACTTTTGGGCAACAAAAGAGACAACACTTGCAGATAAAAATTCTACCTCCTCTTTGGTAAGTTTTGTGTTTTGTTTTCGGATTTCAGAGTCTGTCCTTGAAGTCCGAGCCCTGGAAGGGCTGCTGGGCTAGAGCCTTGCTCCCGAGGGAGCTGGTCCGTTTCCCGTCCCAGGCCCCCCGGAGGGAAGCCGGGGCCGTGGTCATGGCCTTCATGTGTGTCTCTGGGAAGAGACAGAAGGGATTGTTCTTCAGGTGGCATCCTATTTGGAGCTCCTGAGATGGTACAGGAGAAAGAAACAGCACAGAGTTGGTTGTACTGAGTCGAGGCTGATCATAATCAAGAGATGGGCCTTTGGAAGATCCCTGAGCAGAGAGGAAAAGTACCCAAATGATACCAGCTCAGAGGAGATGCTTGGGTGTATGAAATGCCACCTTCCTGGGAACTCACACCTCTGAGCTCCAACGTTTGTCTTTTTTTTTTTTTTTTTTTTTTGAGACAGGGTCTCGCTTTGTAGTTCAGGCTGGCCCTGAGCTCACTGTGGAGCCCAGGCAAGCCTTGAACTCAGCAATCCTCCTGCCTCTGCCTCCCGAGTGCTGGGATGACAGGCGTGAGCCACCACACCCGGCATGTGGTATGTGGTATTGATGGCTGGTGGGCGTGAGTCTCCACGCCCAGCATTGTATGTGGTCACTGGGGATCAAACTCAGGACCTTGCGCTTGTGAGGCAGGCGCCGGAACCTCTGAGCTAACCCTCCGGCCCTCCAACGTTTGTCTTGAAAGCATATTTGATGAAAATCCCCCTGAAAGCGACCACACATTTTTCAAGCTGTTTAAAGAAGAGAACGCGGAGCATCCGCTCCTGCCCGGGAGAGCAGCGAGGACTGACTGAGTCATCGGACCAATTTCAGTTTTGTGACGCAGCGGCTGCCTGACCTACGCATGGCAGCACCAGGCTGTCTCAGAAATACTCGGGTAATTCTTTCTGTCCCCTCGTGGCATCCTTTTCTCTTTGAAGTCTTATTATTTTCTTGCATAATACTATTTTATAGTAAATTAGAGCTAAGGCAGGGCATGGAGCTTTATCCTCGAATGCAAATGTAATTTTTTTTTTTTTTTTTTTTTTTTTTTTTGCTTTTTTTGGAGACAGGGTCTCACTTTGTAGTTCAGGCTGGCCCTGAGCTCACTATGGTGCCCAGGTAAGCCACCGCGAACTCAGCAATCCTCCTGTCTCTGCCTCCCGAGTGCTGGGATGACAGGCGTGCGCCACCACGCCCAGCATTCTATGTGGTAACCGGGGATCGAACTCAGGTCCTTGCGCTTGCAAGGCAGGCGCCGGAACCACTGAGCTAACCCTCCGGCCCTGCAAATGTAATTTTGCAGGAGGGCAGCGGAAGAACGGCGCGAGGAACGCGAGCTGTCGCTCAGATTTAAGAGCTTCTTTCCGCTCGAGCTCGCTTCTGCTTCTGGCTCGGGGCTCCCCGAAGACCCTCGACCTTACCTCCGCGTCTGCAGCTCGCTGCCCGCTCCGGGTTTCCTCGCAGCGGCCGCTCCTGCTCCTTCTCGCCCGAGCAGGGTTCCCCGCAGCTTATCTTCCCCTGTCCGGGTTTGCTTCAGTGTTCGGTGAGAAGCGGCGGCCCGGCCCGGGGGCGCTCGGGTCAGAGCCCTCCCGCCCACCAGGGCAGAAACGTGGCTAAACAGCACCAGTAATTCCACTCAGTTTGCTCTTCGCAGAAATACATTCTGTTCTTGTCTTTCCGATTTGAGAAGATCGACACGATTTCCCTGCTTCGTGTTTCCTAACCTGACAGAGATTTCAAGGATGTTTTAAGGGGAGAGATTGTGCCGTGTGTTTGTTAGAACAGCAGGTTCTGAAAAAAATCAAGACTCAAAGGATTTCAAATAGCTTCCATTCCCATATTATAGACTATATGGATTTTTTTGGAAAGTGATTTTATAAACTTAATATGATGCCATGGCTATTTTAAAGACAATTCATGATCTAATATTTTTCCAAGCTATTAATTTCGACTCCTTTATTTCATAGTGGCTTTAAACATATTTGAAAGAAGTAAGAAAAATTTAGAAATTGACCTGTGTCACATACTGGTACAAATTCCCCAATGTTTTGTGTGATTGTGAGCTGTGTATATAATGTACCAATAAAGTTTACTGAATAATGGGGAAAAAAAGAAAAGAAAAAAGTTAGAATGGATTGTTTCTATCCGTTTTGTCTCTTTCTTACAGTCTATTTATTAACTTTTTTTTTTTACTGAGGTAGAAAATTGAAGTGCATATGAACTAAAATGCACTTCACAAGACATAAAAATCGACTGCACCTCAGAAAGTTCCTCTTTCCCTATGCTGTCCACAGCCGGCCCCCACCTAACCGTTACGGTGATGATTGTTGTTATAATCCGTTTGTTTTGCCTGCTTGCTGACCTCCTATTAATGGGATCACATGCTCTTTCTCTTTGTATCCAGCTGCTTTTGCTTCACGAGTAAGATTCATTCATACTGTTTTATATCAGTAGACTTTCCTTTCTGGAGGTGCGTAGAGCCTTTCATCATAAGCATATATCAGAATCTGGATGTGAGGGCGATCTGGCCGCGACATCTGCCTCCCCGCCGATCGCCAGGGCTGACGCCGCCGGCCCGGCTGGCTAGGCGGCTGTGCCTTCCCCCCACCGCTCCACTGCGTCCCCCCGGAAGCTGCGCGCTCGGTCGGAGGACGCCCACCCCCGAGAGGGGCACCGCTTCCTCGGTCAAGGGTGCACGACCGGCTGCGCTCCAAACAAGCTCTCCAGAATACATCAGAATTTACCCATTATCCACTCGATGGGCACCTGATCTGGTTCACTATTATGTTATTTTAAATAAAGCTACTAAAAATACAGTGGAAAATATCTTGTACGTGGCATAGCGCTCACTTCTCTTTGCTCTGAGTTCAGGAGTGAAACAGCTGAATTCTTGGGCAGGTGTATATTTATCCTGTGGTTATTGCCAAACAAGTTTTTAAAATGGTTGAGCTCTCGCTATTAACTGATTTTTTTTTGAGACAGGGTCTCGCTTTGTAGCTCAGGCTGGCCCTGAGCTCACTATGTAGCCCAGGCAAGCCTCGAACTCAGCAATCCTCCTGTCTCTGCCTCCCGAGTGCTGGGATGACAGGCTTGAGCCACCACGTCTGGCTCATAATATTTCTTTTGTTAGTGTGAAATGATTGTACAGATTAATGGGTTTCATTTTGGAAGATATGTACATTTATAAACACACTTTAGTCATTTTCAACCCCCATCACTCTCTTCTTTGTAGCTTTAATTTACATTTCCTTAGGAAGTGTTGATAATTTTCATATACTTATAGGTAAGTTTCTTGCCCTTTTCTTGTTCCTTTTAATTTTGGTTTGATTTTGTTTTTCTAACTGCTTTGTAGGAAATTTTATATATTCTTTATGAGTCTTTCTTCGTATTATATATTATAGATATTTTCTTCCATTCCATGATCTCCTACTTAATATCATGATAGTGAAGAATAGTTCTTAATTTTATTGAGACCCAATTCCTAACATTTTGATATTATAGTTAATTTTATAAACACTGAAAAACTTTTATCTGTTCATAAGTCAAGAAAATATTTTCCAGTGTATCTTTTATTTAGTTATTGTGTTGAGCACTAAGCCCAAGGTTTCAGGCATGCCAAGAAGCACTTGAGTTTTATACACTTCCAGTCTTGTATGTGTCTTTTAGAAGCTTTACTACTTTATATTGTCAATTAACATTTATGGTCCTGAGGACTGAAACCAGCACCTGTACACTAAGCTGCATCCCCAGCTGGTTTTTATATTTTTACTTTGTGAAAGATATTTGCCGCTGTATTTTTAGTAGCTTTATTTAAAGTCTTGCTAAGTCACTAAGTTGCCCAGGCTGGGCTCAAACTTGAAATCCTCCTGCCTCAGCCTTTCAAAATTCTGGGATTAGGTGACCACCACATCTGGCTTTCCAGCTCACTTTTGAGTGTGGCATTAGGCAGGGATGGAACTTACTTTCGCTCTCATATTGATGCACAGTTGTTTTAGTACTATTCATTGAAGAGTCTCTCTTTCTTAGTCTATTGGGACTTTGCTTGTAAATCAAGTGACTTCACGTATGTGTGTCTCCTTCTAGATGCAGAGACTCATTTTTTAAATATATATTTATTGCAAGTATTCTAGTGGATATGACATTGAACTGGACACGAGGAGCCTTGATTTCCAGGGCTGATTTTGCCAAGAACTGCAGGGAGACTTAGGATTAGAGGGTATGTTGACCTGTTTGCTGCCGTCTCCAACATTCCTTCTTCCCTTGTGCGGGCTGACTGTGTGGCTAGTAGGGGACCACTTTCCTCCTGCAGCCTAATTAACCACGGTCACTCCTGAAACACACTGATTAATAACTGAGAGGCCAGAGAACTATAAGCGTTTCCTTTTTGGAAATTTGACATGAGGATTTCAGAGTCTGATGATCTAAATTGACAGATCATATAAAATAAAAATTTGGGCTGTAGGTGAGATACAAAGCCATGGGCCGTGGCTCCCAAATTCAAGGAAGAAGGAGCAGAGATGTATTGAGAAGGTCCACTGACATCCAGGAAGGAGAGAGAGAGAGAGAGAGAGAGAGAGAGAGAGAGAGAGGGAGGGAGGGAGGGAGAGAGGGAGAGAGAGGGAGTGAGAGAGAGAAGGAGGGAGAGGGAGAGAGAGGGAGGACACCAATCAGAGAGTGCGCATGGAAGGCAGGTGACAAGTGACATAGACCAAAAGATTCGCTCAAAGGACAGTGCAGCACACTCTGTGAAGCAGTCTTCCGACAGTTTTGGAGAAAAGAAGACAGCCTGAAAGGTTCTATGCAATTTAAACCACTCACCCCGAGGCCGTGCAGAAGACATTTTATAATTAAAGTCACATAAGATACATTTCAACAATTTTCTTCCCTCCTTAGGCTCTCAAATAACTGCAGTTTGTTTTACACAAGATTTCATGGAGGTTGCGGCCAGTTTCCCGTGTGTCAGGAAAGCCCTGAGCCCTTCTGTAATCTTTCCTTCCACCCGCTCTGCACCTTAGGGCCAAAGCAGAGTGCAGCTGCTTTGCCAGGGAGAGGGCTGAGTCCAGTGCTTTCGATGTCCTATATGGTGTGTGTCCTTATTAGAAGTTATAGTTTTTATTCCAGGTAGTTTGGGTATTACTTGCAAACATATAAACTTGACTGGAACACTTGAATCTTCAGTCACGTAAGACACTCGGATTTTGTGTCGCTTCTGCTGTAAAGCAGAGGTCCAGGTCTTACCCTAGACGCCCGAGAGGCTGTGTGGATGCAGTAGCAGTAAGTACGAAGCAGTTTCAGAGCGGTAAGAACAGCCCCAGGAACTGAAGGGGATAAACAAGGAACCGCAGCGTCCAAGAAGCCTGAGATCGTAGTAACTCGCTCCCTGAAACCTGGGGCTGCCCTTGGTGTTTGACAGAATGTATATGCAATGAGCACGACTGACCAATAACAGGGCTTGTAGCGTTTGGGAACAGCTAAAACACCGACCTGGTTATACTTTGCCATCGGATAAAGGAAGTTTAATTGATCACGTTGGGTCTGTTTTGAACAAAAGATGGATAAACATGAAAAGCGGGTCATCTGGACTGAGGAAGGTTGGCAGTGTGTGTGTGTGTGTGTGTGTGTGGCACGTCCTGATGAGAGAGAAGCTGCCCTGTGCACACCAGCCTCTTCCAGGTTGGGCACCATTACCCAGAACGTCTCCACTAATACACACTTCCCTTCGCTCTAGTGCCAACGTGCCAAGCCACTTCTGTTTGTTAATCGCCGATGTGTCCTCCTCCGTATTTTGCTAGAGGGAAGACAATGTTTGGAAAGGAAAATATTTTAGCTCCTAGACAGAAATATTCCTCACTTTAAAGAAATATATTTGGTGCATAGTCTATATGTTTCAATGGCCTCGACTGGCAACAGTCCGCCTTCCACCCTTCTCCCTGCCCTGCTGTGCTGACGCGGCTGCGCACAAGAGCCTGGTTCACGGACTTCTGCAAATAGCTCTGCAGTTGGCCCTAAGTCACCGTGTACGATCACGGAAGAAGACTTTAAAAAACCGTTTCGCCATTGCCATTGAAATCATTCTGTGGGCCGTAACTCACCCAGACACTTATGAAAACCTTGCAGCAAGTACTTACGATGTGCATTTGCATCGGGAAGTGCTCATAGCATCAGTATTTTTAGGGTTCCGTGATTGCTGGTATAATACACAGGATTGGAAATACAGCGGGAGAGATAAAGAGGTCTATTAGGTTGCTCAGGCTGCCATGAGAAAATATGACAGACCTCAAGGCTTAAACAGTAGAAATTTATATTCCCATAGTTCTGAATGCTGAAAGGTGCTTCAGAGTTGATCGCCTCCTCACCACCTCTTTTTTTTTTTTTCCTTTTTGAGACAGGTCTCGCTTTGTAATTCAGGCTGGCCCTGAGCTCACTTTGTAGCCCAGGCAAGCCTCGAACCCAGCAATCCTCCTGTCTCTGCCTCCCGAGTGCTGGGATGACAGGTGTGAGCCACCACGCCTGGCATTGTAGTAAATGGTACTGGAGATCAAACCCTGGACCTTGCGCTTGCAAGGCAGACACTGGAACCACTGAGCTAAATCCCTGGCCCACCCCCAATGCTTTTTTGTGTTCCATTTTCATCGTCCTCCTCACCCGTTTCTTCCCCTGACTTCTAGGCAACTGCTGATCTCTTTTCCATGACTCTTAGTTTCCATTTTCTAGAATTTTATCCAAAAGTAACCACAGGCTGTGTAGCTGTTTGACTGTTATTTTCATAGCATAAATTGAGATTCACTCGTGGTTTTGCATATCTCAAAAACTTGTTCATTTTTATTGCCAAGTGCTCTTTTATTGTATGAATGCAGTAAACTTTTTTCCCCATTTGCTTGTTATTGGGTATCTGGGTTAATTTTCAGATTTTGGCTATTACAAATAAGGCTGCTATTACCATGTACTGGAAGTCTTTGCTTGGACATATTCTTTCATTTCTCCTTGGTAAATATCTAGGACAGAGATAGATGGGCATAGATTAGGTATATACTTAATATTTTAAGAAACCACTAAACTCATATAAATAATTGTACAAGTTTACATACCCCCCCATCAGTATATGAAAGTGCAAATATTCCCACATCCTCACCAACAGGTGACCATTATAACCTGGGTATATCCATACTGTGTGTGTTTGTGCTACTAGGTATTAAAAGGTCTTTGCTCAAGTATATATCCCCACTATTTAAATATAGGATCTCAGTGAATCATTTAGTTGCACAGGCTGGGCTTGAACTTGTGAACTTTCAGCCTCAGCCTCCCAGAGTGCTGAGATTGCAGATGTGCAACATCATGCTTGGTATCAATATTTTATTGTCATTTGGTTTAGTGACTAATCATGTCGAACATATTTGCATGTGTTTATTTGTCATCCATTTATCTTCTTTGTTGAAATGTCTTTTCAAATCTTTGCCATGTGTGGTGTTAATCTTTTTTTTTTTTTTTTTTTTTTTTGAGACAGGGTCTCGCTTTGTAGTTCAGGCTGGCCCTGCGCTCACTATGTAGCCCAGGCAAGCCTCGAACTCAGCAATCCTCCTGTCTCTGCCTCCCGAGTGCTGGGATGACAGGTGTGAGCCACCACGCCCGGCACTGTGGTATGTGGTATTGATTGCTGGTGGGCATGAATCTCCATGCCCAGCATTGTATGTGGTTACCAGGATCGAACTCAGGACCTTAAGCTTGCGAAGCAGGCGCCAGAATCACTGAGCTAAATCTCCAGCCCTGTGTGGTGTTAATCTTGACTGTCAATAGGATTGGCTTGAGAAATATCTAGAAGATTGAAAGCACCTTTCTGGGATGTCTGGGTGGGTCATGGGGCCGTGACCTTAGAGGCTACGAACGCTTCCCAGCCTCTTCCTCTCTGGGCTCTTCCACTTTCTTTGCTTCCTAGATGGCTTGGGCAGCTCTCTTCTACTACGCCCTTCTGCGGAGCTGTTTTGGGCTTGGAGCCAGCTGACGAAGGACAGAAAGCTCTGGAATGGTGAGCCAGACTAAACCTCTTTACCTTCAGGCTGTGGATATCAGGTATTTTGTTGCAGCAGCACAAAGGAGACTGATACACAACCGTACAGCTGATTAAACACCTAGGTTATATGGACCACCACCGCAGCTGCGGTGTGTCGTTGACTGAATGTGGTAGATGCCTGGCTAGAAGGGCAGAGCCCTGTGGCAGTCCTTGAGAAAGTGACCAAATGTGTCAAGCCACGGTTCTGTAAAAAACGATGACAAAGAGATCTGTCTATGCCTGAAGAATTAGTGACTCCGAGTTTCATGCTCATGACAGGGTCTATAGATGGAGCTGGACAAAGTGGGGGTCTGCTTTAGCCCTGAGAGATGAGTTCCGGATACAGCTCGTCATCCCACTGACTTGAAAGTGATGGCGTGGACCTTTCTTTTTCTAAAGCCTCTTTACCAATAAAGCCTTTGGAACTGGGTGGAAAAAGATCTGCTCAATTCCCCTCAGTATTAAAGGTTTATCTTGGAAAGACGTCCTATTGGCTTATATCTACAGAGCCAGAGAGTGAGTGATGGGGCCAGGGTAAAACACCAGAAAGTACTTTTCCAAGCAGAAAGTTTTTTTTTCCTGATCTAACATTTGTTGGGGGGCCGAGGATATAGCTCAGTGCTCAGTGCACGCGTGGTAAGTGTGAGGCCCTGAGTTTAATTCCTGGTAGCAAAAAACAAAACAGACAAACAAAAACCATTCCTTTGATTGTTGTGCATTTTTTCATAGTTCCCAGAGTTCTGATAAACCTGGTTCACACAGGTTTAGTAGTTAATTTGCTGCTTTTGTGGTGGAACAGACTCGGGACAGACTCCCTTCTCTGCCCTGTCTACTGACATTTTCCAGTTCACAGACTTTGTTCTGCTCTTTCTCATTTTCTTTCCTTTGATGCTTTGCTTTGGTCTGAATATTTCTTTTCCATGAGCTGCAAACTTAGAAATTATGTGGTGCATCTCTCACATTTTTATGTGTGATTTCATTTTCATTCAGTCCAAAATGCTTTCTAATTTCCCTTTTGATTTCCTCTTTGAATCACAGATTATTTTGAAACATGTTATTTAGTTCCCAGATCTTTAGGCATTTTGTAAAAACTTTTACTTATTTTTAATTTAATATGTTTAATTTAATATGTTCTGTGCCTAGAGAATGTATTTATATGCTATAAGTAAATAATTTTACATTTATTTAGACTTACATGGGAACCAGGACTATAATCCATTTTGGTAATACAAGTTGCTGCTGATAATTCTTTTTTAGCTTTTGTATACCTGGAAGTTTTATTTTGTCATCTTGTCTAAAAGATATTCTTGTTGGCTCAGGAATTCTAGGGTGACTCTTCTTTCTTTTGATTCATTAAAAATGTTGTTCCTGCCGGGCATGGTGGCTCATGCCTGTCATCCCAGCACTTGGGAGACAGAGACAGGAGGATTGCTGAGTTCCAGGCTTGCTGGGCTACACAGTGAGCTCAGGGCCAGTCTGAGCTACAAAGTGAGACCCTGTCTCAAAAAAAAAAAAAATGTTGTTCCTGAGGTTGGAGATTTAGCTCAGTGGTTCCAGCACCTGCCTAGCAAGCACAAGGTCCCTGGTTCGATTCCCAAGAACCACATCCAACAGTACTGGGCATGGTGACTCATGCCCACCAGCAATCAGTACCACATACCACAATGCTGGGCACTGTGGCTCATGCCTGTCATCCCAGCACTTGGGAGGCAGAGGCAAGAGGATTGCTGAGTTCAAGGCTCGTCTGGGCTACATAGTGAGCTCGGGGCCAGCCTGAGCTACAAAGCGAGACCCTGTCTCAAGAACAACAACAGCAACAAATGTGGCTCCTTTATGTTCTGGATTCCTTTGCTTCTGACAAGAAAAATCTATGTTTTTGTTAAATAATGTGTGTTTATTTTGAGTGTTTTTAAAGATTTGTCTCTATCATCTGATGTAGGGAATTTGATTATTATATCTTGGTATAATTTTCTTCCTGTTTCTGTGATTGATATTAATGGACCTCTTTGCTTATAGTTTTCCATTTCTAATTACTTTTTAGTATTTTTGTCTACTGATTCTATCATCTGTGTTATTTCTGGGTCAGCACAAAACCATTGATTTTGCTCAATGAGGGTTATATCTTTCTTCTTTGTATGAGGCCAGATATTATAGATTTTACCTCGTAAGATACTGTGTTTTTTGTACTCCTAAAAATGTTCTGGACTTCTGTGTGTGTATGTGGAACACAATAGTGTTACTTGAAAACCTTTTGACTCACGGCAGCAGGGAGGGAGTTCCTGCCGTTAAGGTTTGTTCAGTTGGACCAGAGCATTATTTTTTTCTAAGATTAATTTTTCCCACCACTGAGGCAAGGGAGTGCCCTGGGAAGTAGGAAGTGTCCTGCTCTGGGTTTTGGGACTGGCACTGCTCTGGTCCTTAGGAGGCTCCGGACGCCACTCCTGACGTGGGTGGTTTCTTTACACACAGGGGCTGCTCACTGTTCACCGGAACGCCCGAGGCGCCCTCGAACATGGCTACAGTTTTGCTCTCTGCGAAGCTCTGGCCTCCACAGTACTTTGCCCTCTGAGGTCTGCCTTCCCCAGCTCCCTCTCCGTGGTTCAGTGACGTAGTCTACTTTCTTCATGCAGCATCATGTAGTAGCTTTATATGGTCCGCGAAGATGAAAATATATATAAATCTGGTCCTTTACACAAAAGTTAGCTTCACTTGCTGGTAAGTAAGCAATGCAACTGTGGAACATGCTTTTTCTGTTCCTCAACTCTCCAGTACCCGTGCCCAGTGTCTTGAGAGTTGTCTTGTACATTTTGACTGTGTTTTAAAAAAAAAAACGTTCAGATGGGTTGGTAAGTCTGATCTTTGTTACTCTGTGTTAGCTAGAATTGAATGCTTGCAATATAATTACATTTTGTAAATTATATTTTTACATTAACAGGTACTGTGTTTGATTTTTTAATGAATTAAGATGTATATTTTTAAAACTCATTTTAGCTTATATCTGGTGAACATAGGTAGATCTACCCTACATAAACAAAAGTTCTGTAGGACCCAATAGATTTTTTTTTTTTGAGACAGGGTCTCACTTTGTAGTTCAGGCTGGCCCTGAGCTCACTATGGAGCCCAGGCAAGCCTGGAACTCAGCAATCCTCCTGTCTCTGCCTCCCGAGTGCTGGGATGACAGGTGTAAGCCACCACGCCCGGCACTGTGGTATGTGGTATTGATGGCTGGTGGGCGTGAGTCTCCATGCCCAGCATTGTATATGGTTACCGGGATCGAACTCAGGACCTTGTGCTTGCGAGTCAGGTACCGGAACCACTGAGCTAACCCTCCGGCCCAAGAGAACATTAATTTTTAAAACTGCTTTCGGTTTACAATAATATTGAGTAGGAGGTAGAGAGTTCTCACATTTTCCCAACACCCTCACCCAGTCTCCCTGACACTGGTCACTTTCCTCTACAATACGACACATTCATTATCACTGATGAAATACAGTTAGAACATCACTGTCACACAAAGCACATAGATTCCATTAGGATTTGCTCTTTGTGTTGTACATCCTATAAATCATGACAAATGCATGGCAAGGATTCACCACTGTGATGTCGTACAGAGCAGCTTTGCTACCTTCGACATCGCCTGTATGCTCTTTATTTCTTCACTCTAGGTCTCTGGAAACTACTAATCTTTCCAGCGTTCCCAGAGTTGTATCTTTTCCAGGATGACATAAAATTGGAACCATATTGCCGTACCCTTTTTGGCTTGATTTCTTTTACATAGAAATGTGCATGTTTCTTCTGTCTTTCAGTGACTTCATAACTTACCTGCTTTTATCACTGAATAATACTCTATTCATTATAGAACATGGGTGTGTCATATTCTAACTGAAGTTTCTTCTAAATTTTTGGAATTATAAATACAGCTGATATAAATATTCATGTAGTTTTCAATTGTTTTATGAGCACAGAGGGGCCTTGTAATCAAAATATCTTAGAATCACTAGCTGGGGACAACACCTCTAATGAAAGGATCAAAGAAATTTCTCTATGCTCCAGTTCCCATATACACATTCATTAATTTTAAAAATTCATTCAATAAGTATTAACTGATTTTCTCCTGTATGATGTTTTCCATCTGGGGGCACAACGGTAAGAAAAACCAGAAGAGGTCTTTGCACTGAAGAAACTAACAGTTTAATGACAAACATTAGTCAGTGAAAAATTAAATTGCTACTGACCCAAGTGCACGGAAAGATAGATATAAAAGCCCAAGGGACCCTATAACAGGTATCTGACCAAGCAGGAAGGTCAGGGGGCGTTTCCCAGAGTCTGACGATCACACTGAGCTTTGAGACGGTGTGGCGCAGATTTGGTAAAAACGGGAAGAAACAGAGGATATTAACAGGCTTTCTTTGCTGTGTCGCTGGGTTTATCAGAGATCGACTTGCTAGTTCTTGTATCTTCTGCCTCCTTTTCCCGATTATTTCTACTTTGTCTTAGTTACCTTGCTCATAGCTAAGGCAAAATACCCAACGCTCAAAGTTAAAGGTTTAATTAGCTGACAGTTTGTAGGGGTTTCAGTTCATCGTTGGCTGGCTTCAAGGTAGGTTGCTGGCTTCAAGGCAGGTTGGCACGGCCGAGGGGCATCACGGAGAGGACAGGCAGAAGCCAGCCAGCGATAGACAAGGGCCAAGCAACAGCCGTCTTTCTGTCCCTTCTGTCTCACCCAGCTCTGCGCCCTCCGTGCAGCAGCGCCCAGGCCCAGGCTGGGGCCCCTGTGTCCTAGCACCGCACCACGAACCAGTCCCAGCGTCGCGTCCTTGTACCCAGCATCACACAATCTAGATCCTTGTACCCAGCGTCACACAATCTAGATCCCTGTACCCAGCGTCACACAATCTAGATCCTTGTACCCAGCGTCACACAATCTAGATCCTTGTACCCAGCGTCACACAATCTAGATCCAGCTGCCTCTGCGAAAGATCCCCCCAATAACACATGAGGCTTTGGGGGGACACGAGACACAAATCATAACATGCTCCTTCTCTTCTTCTTACTCTTCTTTTTCCCTCCTCTTTGGCCTTTATTTCTTTGGAATAATGGCACTTTTCAACTTTGAGGAGTGGATACTAAGGCTTCGATGTTTACAAGCAACCGTGTGACATTCAAAAGAGAGTCCCGCGTCTGCTTGTGTGAGTCCACCATTTCTCAGAGGCCAGGTCTCCGCCTATTGAGAACACTTGGTTTATTGTTGAGAATGGAGAGGTGGCAGCGGGATGGGTGCAGGGGAGGAGGCTGGCATCGGTCAAATCCAAACGGAGTCACTTCTGGCAGGGAAATTTAATGCCTGCAGTTTAATCCCTGACCCACCGAAATAACTGAGTGGTACGTGGCTCTGTGTTATACGCGCAGTGGACTCACTACACTAAGGGAGAGTATGCAAACACATAGTGTTCATGTCCTGATAGGAGGTAACACAATTCTAGAGTTGTTCTCGTCTTGGTGTTGTACCAATGGTAGCTGTAAACTACAGCGACTGCAAATGAGAATGGAAAGCCTTTTGGCTTCTTAACTCTGTAATTAAACACCAGAACCTTAGTTTGGCTGGATATGTGACCTTTCCAAATGAAGTGGAGCTCTGGCTTAACTGTAAAAACTAATTTGTCCTTCTTATCAGTGAAGAAACAGGCAGAAACAAGAAGGCCATAAGGAGAGACTTCTTCCCCTGGGATTGTTAAAAGCTATTGTTCTGTAATTACTGGGACAAAGACAGCAAACAAAATCTGTTGAAGCTGACAGTCACGTTAGACCCATGCAGCTGAATTTCTGTAGGCCTTTCCTGAATGTCTCCAGTGAAAGTAACTAAGTGTGCAGAAGAGGATAATAAGCTATTATAACTCTGCAAAAATTATTTTCTATATGCTACCAATGTGAAAAGGGATGCATTTCATTAATGCTAGTTTTGAAAGGTTTTGCTCAAACATCAGCAAACTGTGGGAAGAGTCCACCTCCTATACAAAATGTTGACAAGTATAGGAAAGACATGAATTTTGCATCTAAATTAGGTTAGTGGACTCTAGTAGATTACTGTGATTCTCACACAGTTGGGGACCATAACAGAGATATTTATTTTTGTCCCCTCTGTTCTGTGGAAATTACTACATAATGACTGCTTAAGCAGTGTTTCTTAAATTGCACTGAGTTGAGTTGTTTTTGGTTATTGAGAAGATCTCTTTCTTTCACTGAGGAAGAGTGGGAAATTGAAGGCACTCTTTCCCACCTTGTGACGTGATAAGTCTTGAAACTGATTGTTTGTTGGCTGTCTGCCTGCATTTGGGAAGCCATAATAGGCTGGCAGGCTTTGTGTACATAGATGCACAAACTGCTGAAAATATATATATATATTTTTTCTGTTTCTCTATTCAGTTGTCTGTAGAGACTCAGATTCAGGGATGTGTTGTGGATGCAGGTTTAAGTATACTGTAAGTTGATTTTTCTAGTTCTATCTTTGGCTAACTTTCTTTTACAAGATCATAGTAATGTGTTAAGTCCACAGAGAAGCCATTAGTACTTAGATGTTTGCATCTTTCACCATGAAGTATCATTCAGAATTTTGCAGTCAAAGAAATTTATTTCTCTAGAAGTCTAATATAGAAAGAAGGCAGAAAAGACTAGAGCAGAGAACTGGTTTGCTTTAAGGTATTAGCAGACAATAGATATTTATTGACTTGTTGCTTGCTAGGTAATTTTTCAAGAGATATAGTGATAAATTAAAGTTTTTTCCCTTCTGACAATAGCAAACAAAGAAATACATAACATAGCATTGGTTGCTAAAAGAGCCCATAAAAATAATGCGAAGTAAAGAGCTAGAGAACGATTGGGCTGCCAGAGAAGCCGCTTTGAAGAAATGACATTTGACAAGATAGTGGCCAGAGCTGGGGGAGTGGACCGTGCAAACACGGAGGGGAGAGAAACAGCCAGGGAAGCTGAAGAACACAGGAAGAGCCTGTGAGGAGCTGGGCTTATCTGAGGATTGGCCACGTAGCCAGTGTGTCCAGATAATGGCCAAAGAATTAGTCCACTTTGAAGAAAAGCATCAAAACACAGTACTGACAAGTTCAACAACCTCAATCCAGACAAATAAATAAAAGCATATCTAGGCATCCTGTGAGGAGACAGCTGGAAACCAAAGACAAGAAGAGAAAGCTCACAGGCACAGGAAGAAACAGCCATGAGATCCACAAGGGAGCAGTGATGAAGTTATAGCTGACACCGCAAACTGTAAGAACAGAAGACAACGAAATGGTGTCTTCAGCATCCTGAAAGGAAAAGGCCTGAAAATTCCAAGTGCTGAGTCTACTAAAAATATCCTAAAAATACCCTTCAAAAACGAAGGTGAGAAAAATATGTTGCCTGAAAAATGCGAGCTGAGAGAATTCCTTGCCAGAAGATTACACTATAAGAAATGCTGAAGGAAGTTGTCTAGGTAGAAGAAAATGATTGTTATTCAGAGAAAATGAAGAGTGCTCTGAGTAAAGATAAAAAAATAATTTTTCTTACTCAATAATTTATTTATGTGATTACTTTGAAGGAGAATTGACTTTAAAGATAAACAGTGATAATATAGTTAAACAGTGATAATATAGTTTGAGATTCATAGCAAATAGGAGTAAAATATAAGAGTAGCATAAATGGCAAGAATTTAAATAAGATTTTACTCCTAAGATTTTTGTATTGCACATAAAATGGTATACTATTAACTCAAATACTATGAATGATCACGTCAACTATTTTGTTAGGAGATAAATCCAACTTTATGTAACAGAGACACAAAATAACAGTGTCATAATGAAATCATGTATTTCTTTCCTACATACAGTTTTTTTCTTTTTTCTAGTGTGAAAGTTTTGCTTTCAAGACCGCCAGACTTCTTTTGGAGGGTGGGTCCTGATGCCAAACCAGCAGCCTCTGCTGTGATCCGGCTGGGCCTTGCCGTGAGGCTTCAGGCCGCTCGTATTCCCTTGGGCCTGCGGTAGCTTGCCTCATACTCCACTTCAGTGTCACCACAGGGATGAGGAGGGAACGTAAGGCCGGTCCTACAATGAATCTTCAACAAACTCAGCTTCTCTTTCACTTTCTTTACATATCTGGCTTCTGTAAGACACTGTCTGAAGTAAGGAGTCTCTAGTAGTGAAGGCTACTCGCCCAGGCCACTGGCCATTCAGAAATTTAATCAGTTGTTGTTATGTGAGGGAGTTGGATGAGATTAATATTTCAGTTTGTACAGTGCTTCATCCAGTTGGTTAAAGGTTTGAACAGAACAAAATGGCAGACCTTCCTCCAGAAAGAGGACAGTCTCCCCACCCGACCATTTTGAACCAAGCCGTTGATCTTTTCTCTCTTCAGACTTGAGCTGATACACCCTGCTGTACTCCTCGTGGGCCTCGAGGCTGCCAGCCTTCAGACTAGAAGGCTGTGTCTGTAAATCTGCAGCTTGCTGATGACAGGTCTCGGAATCTTCTCTATAATGGCATGAACCAATTCCTTTAAATAAATAAGTAGATACAGATTTAGGTATCAGTATTTATTACATGCAGTGCACACAGATTCTTCTCTACAGGACCTCTCTGACTCTTCCATCAGTTAAAATAAAAACAGCTAGGAGCCACTGACTTAGTTCCTCTGTGTAACTGATAGGGAGATGAGGCCTGGAGCCATTAAGTGGCTCCTACAATTCATATGATCAAAGGTCCAGGACTAGATCTAGGTCTGCTAACGTCAGCCTAATATTCCCCACACAGAGTGTCTCTTTGTCCTGCGGGTCATAGTACAATTGAAAATGCACCGTGCTATATTTAAGAACATATTCAAGTACTATTTCTCAAGTATAGTTGATTTTAGGCTTCCTATTATTTGTGAAATTTCCGTAGAAACTGTAAAAGGCAAATTCACTTTTCATACCAAGGCTTTTCCTACCTAAAATGATGGGAAGATGTAGAAAACAAACTCGTCTTGCTTTTTAATGGTCAGCACTGGGACAGAACATCCTCCAAAAATCTGCCTGGTAGCTAAATTGTTGATTGAATTCTGCAAGCAAATCCCAACATTACCAAAGTACAAACACAGTGTAGAACAAGAGAAACACTGTAAGTGCTCTGCATTGAGCTCACGAGGATCTGGGTTTTATTTGTCAAAAATGAACTGACTTCTTGCTGTGGCGGAGTTTATGTAAGTAATACCATACACCATCCTCCCTCGAGTGGGGGTAGAAGGAGAGAATGGTTTGTTTTTCCAAACAGAGAGTAGGAGGAATTAAACTTTCTATGCATACAACGACAGTATTTTCTAGACCAAGTATTAGGTCATACTAGTAATGCCTTTTAGAAAGGAGTTAGTGTAAACTCTGATGTGATCATAATTGAAGAATTTGTGCAACTCTTATGATTTTATATTACTAAGATCCTAGTTTTTTTAATAAAGATATAAATCACATATCAGATACTTCATTTAAAGGGTAGTCAAATTTAGTGATTTTCCAGAATGTTCTAATGTTTTATAACTCTCACCGCTATATAATTCCAGAACATCTTTATCACTCCTGAGAGCCTCATCTATTAGCAGCTCCCCATTTTCCTCCACCCTAAGTTCCTGGGAGCCACTAACCAACTTTCTGCATCAATTTGCCTGTTCTGGACATTTCATAGAAATGAGATCATAGAATATGTGATTTTTTTTTTTACACGCAACTTCTTTCACTTGATCTATTTGTCTAGACTTGCATTATTACCACATTGTCTTGATTTCTATAGCTGAATAAGAAGTCACAAAATCAATCAGAGAAAGTCTTCAAATTTCAATGCTCTTTTTCAAAAGTCTTTAGGGGAGGGGAGTGCAGTTCAGCGGTAGAGCACTGACCTAACATAGGCAAGGCCCTGGGTTCGAAGCCCAGTACTGCACTCAACCCCAACCCCAAAGCTATTCTATTTCTTTAGCATTTCTATATCAACCTTAGAATCAACCTACCAGTTACTACAACAAAGACACGCAGGGGTTCTGATTGGGATTGCAATCTATAGGTCACCTCGAGAAGCAATAGTGCTTGAATAGCACAATGTAGCTTCCTTCACATCTCAGCTCTGCTCTTGCAAGGGTCTTGTCAGTGGGACTGCACACATCTGAATGGCATAACCTTGCGTGCAATGATGAAGACTTCTGTAAGCCTAGTATTTTCACTATTTGGGCTGTTATGACAAAGACTTCAGAACTGGTGACTTAACACTTATTTCTTGCAGTTCTGGAAGCTACAAGTTTTACATCAAGGTAGGACAAGATTTGGGTCCTGGTGAGGGCCCCAACTCCTGATGCACCAGTGGCTGTCTCCTGGAAGTGTCCTCACATAGTAGAATGGTAATACAGCTTTCGGGGGTGTCATTTACATAAACATTCACTCCACTAATGAGGGCTCTATCCTCCTGATCTCACCACTCCCCAGAGCCCCGCTTCCTGACACCATCACCCTAAGGATTAAGATTTTAACACATGAATACTTGGGGGGAGGACTGAAATGTCGGGTCCATAACAGAGAGTCAGGTTTCTTCATTTCCCATGTTCCAAGGTAGAAGAAAATCAAATTTGTGGAGCTTTTAAAGTTCATGTTTTTCAGGAAAGAATATCGGGGGAGGGATTGGCTGATTAGAATGAGAAAAGTGGAAGACCATGTAGAGAAGAACAGAGCTCGGACATACTGTGTTTCCATCATTCTTTGGTATACAGTAGGCACTCTGCGGATACTTGGTTATTGGTGATATGGGATTTCATTTTCACTCTAACTGGTACTTTTCCTTTATTAACAGTCAGCTCATTTTGAGACCTACATTTCCCTGCAGAAGAAATCATCACTTTATTTTGGCACTTTTGAAATAATGGCAGACATTGCAAACGCAGGAGCAATAGCAATGGAATGAAAAAGAATTATCACAAGTGAGCTTCTAGTGTGGGTGTTGAAAACTAATGAAATGCTTTATTATTCTGTGTTCTGCTCTAGAGAACTTTCGATATTCTTTAGTTAAATTTGACTCTATTACTTATTATCATTGCAGAAATGTGAAGAATAAAAAGTTCAGGAGCCATTTGTGTTCAAATAGACCGCAATTAAAAAGTCCCAGGCAAGCATTATATGCTTATAAATAAGAGAGCGAAAGGAGGAAAAAATCAGGAAGCAAAATGCTGAAGCAAGTTATAACCTGCCAGATAGGAGAAAGGCAATGAAGGAAGAAAAGGAACAGTTATGACTGCTAATTAGCAAATGAACAAAAGATAATCAGGGGCCTCAAAGAAGGCTGGATTATTAAAAATCTCACTTCAGGGCTGGAGATTTAGTTCAGTGCTTTCAGTCCCAGCTTAGCAAGCACAAGGTCCCCGGTTTGTGGCTGAGAACCACATACAACAATACCGGGCGTGGTGTTTAACAGGTACTTGTTAGGTGCTTCCTCGAGTCTTCACAGAAGCGTCAGGAAAGATTTCACCTCCTCTGTTCCCGAGAGGCCACTGCGCGGTCCCTGCAAAGAGTGGCTCTGTGTTGGGTTCGCCCCCATCCTCACCTGCGTCGTCTGCACGCTGGTCAGTGTTATAAAGCTGCTCACTTAAGGAAGGATACAAATTCTATAGGTGGGAGATATTGTTTTAGGTTCTAAGTCCTCCATTGGACTAGATATTTTAAAAGGACTAGATATTTTAAAAGGTGCAATTTTCTCTCCATCAGACAAATCGTCAAATCTGAATCTAACGTCTTTTCTAAAATGAAAGAGAAAATAGCCTTCACTATTTTAAAAATGAATCAATTGACTCTTGATAACTTTGAGCCAAAGGAAATGTGTCTTCAAGTCCAGTTTTTAATCACAATTTTAAATCGGAGTTAAATTAGTTTAAAGCTGTATAAGAGGGGAAATTATTGAGTAATTATGTATTTAAGGAAGTAGAAATTCATTTGGGGAATCTATAGTATTTTTGTGTCTAAGTTTTACTTTGGAAGTGTGTGGGAAGTGAAAATAATTGCCATTTTGTGTATTTAAGTTGGTCTAAACATTTTTATAACTTTGAAATTGAGAGAAGTAAGATAATGCTAATGAGGCAAATATGTGGTAAGATTGTTTATAAAATCTTTTATTTTATGAGGATATAATGTCTAATTTTGGACAAAGGAAGTTATAAAGGATTATAAATCCTAGTTTACTGATAAGATTTAAAATATTAAAGGATTAAAATAGGCCAGATGTTGGAAAAAGAAATTAATGTAGTAATGTCAACTATCTGTCCTCCAGATTTAACTATCATACTATTGTCATATAAAGAGTTTCTAATACGAGACAACCATGTACAGACAACACACTGTCAATGCTACAGCAATTTTTTTCTTCTGAGGTAGTATGTAATACTATAACGCTGAGGGTGTCACTCAAGGGTATAACGTCACTGTAATTTATAAAGTGTTCTAATGTCTATTAAAAGACTAATCAAAATGTCATCTTTTTATTATTCTCTTTAAAACAGACATGAATATTCATACTTTTTGATTCATTTTTTGCTACAAGCACATTAGAATCTGGGGTTAATGATATTCAAATGCTATAGCTGAGAGAATATTTGGACTAGCCACTCTCAGTGAGTTCATAATGGTCTTTCTAAACTTTACTTAATATCTTATTATGGAAATTTAGAAAACATAAAGGAATTTTACAATGGTTTTCACATATATCAACTACTTAGATTCTACAGTTTTCATTTTACTCTATAGGACTGATCACACTTCTGTCCAAATAGCTTTCCCAAATGCCCCAGTAAATTCCTCTGACTTTTTGAGACATTTCAAAGCAGTTGTAAAGGTCAGCATACATCTCAAGTGCTACAGCATATATACCACTAAGCAGAACTGCGAAAAGATTTTAGTAGTGAAAGAATAAAAACTCACTACTGGGGAAGAAAATTAAATTCTTGAAAATAATGATAGAGTTACAATTTAGATCCTTGGATGAACTTCAGGGTTTTATAACTAAGGCTCCAAAAAATAAATACATTGGTGTCATAGCTTATTATGATGGTTAAAAAAAAATGAGTTTTGAAATTTAAAACTTGACCTAGAAGGATGTCTTGTCAAGTACTCATCCCCTAGATGGGCATTTCCTCCAAGGCATCTCCCTGATAGGATTAAGGAGCTCTCTTTCCTTCTCTTCCCTCCCTCACTTAAGTGAGGTTAAAATCCTAAAAAAGCAGGAGAAATAGAAAACAAGTTTAGCCTGCAAAGGCAGAAGATCATCAGGTAGTTTGGTTGTTGTCTTGGCATCCTGGATATTCTACTAACCGTTCTATTAATTTATCAGTTAAGGAGAGGTTGCTACAGGGTATTTTTTTAAAATAATATTTTTTTGAGATAGGGTCTCACTTTGTACTTCAGGCTGACCCTGAGCCCACTATGTAGGCTAAGTAGCCTCAAACTCACAGCAATCCTCTTGCCTCTGCCTCTTGAGCGGGGATTACAGGGGTGAGCCACCACGCCTGGCACTGTGATACATGGTACCGGGGGGATTGAATGAGGTACCTTGCACTTGCCAGGCAGATGCCAGAACCACTGAGCTAAATCCCTGGTCCACAAAAAGCTATTTCTATTAATTTCTAGAAATTTCCACCTGAGAAAGTAGAGGTCTTCAACTTTCATGTGATCAAAATGTAACAGAGAAGTAATCAGGTGTCAAGGAGTTAACTTGGCCTTTCAACATTCTGAATACATAGGATAAAAGTCTGTTTTCAGATGAGAAAATTTAGTAAGCTTTGAGAATGCTAAGAGGTAAATCATCTTGGCTTCAGTTTAGCTAATCCTGTGTCTGTCCTGACTATATGCGTCGAAAATCCTCAGTGGGGTTAACATTCAATGAGCTTCACAGAAATCCTGTTTTTATTCTCAGACTTCCATCCAGCAGCAGGCCTGACCAGCTGTGTTTACTGTTGAAGATCCTCTCATAGAATTTTCCTCTCCTAAGTGCTTGATTTGTAAAAGTAAGGCCTCGCTGTCTTCTGCTTGTATCTGGTGAAAGACAGAAGGGCAGTGTTGTTTCTCACTGTTCCTCATGCACTGTGGGAGCTGAGGATTCGGAGCAGGATTCCCGCCCTGGTGCCGGGAGGATGCCCTCGCCACAGCAGCGTGGCTCCGAGAGACCCATTTGCCTCAGTGTCACTGTAAACAGCGGTCCCTGGGGCATGTGCGGCTGCTGCCAAAGCTCCTCCTGGGCCGGAGGAGGCAGATCAGCGGAGACTTAGGAAGGGGACCTGGAAAGTTTGCAACCCGTGCTAGACAGGCTTGGCCCAAATGTTTCAGAACCTAGGTCAAGGTTCAGATAGAGGTTCGTGTGTACTTTCAGCTTAAACATTTAGAAGTTGTAAATCCATTTAGTGCACTAGTGGGTAAAATCCTTTGACCTCTGACCTTGAGAAATGCGTAACCGTAAAGACCAGGAAGGCCAGGTTTGAATTCTCAATTCCTGGGCTCGTGAGAGTGACAGCAAAGGCAGAGTAATTCCCAGCCGCAGGCTGTAACTTCACTCTCTCCCCCCCAGCCTCAGTTCTAGCCACACACCTGATCCCTATGTCCAAGCTCCGGACACCACGCTACAAACAGCTGCTCCTTCCATTGAGGGGGCGCAAATGAATTGCAATTCAGTACATGCTTGGAAATACAGATTCAGAGAGCCCCACCATTGTGGCTACATCCTGGGGGGTCAGGGATGTAGCCAGATTTGCCCTTAGCACAGTGTATTAAAACCTAGTCCAAGGCACTGGAAGAGCTCTCGTGTATTTTAAGATGATATTTACTCCTTAGAGCGACAGGGCCCACAGGCGACTGCTTGGAGCTCGTTCATTTATTCAATTGCTTTTGCTTTGAGTGTGTTCTCTGTGCTGTTGATACAGTAGCAAGGAAGGTGGGTGTCATTCCTTCCCTAATACAACTTTAATGTCAGACAGACATCAAACACAGCAGCACTTTGATCACAAAGGTGTTGAGTGTTGTGAGGAAAAATGGGCCGTGGCAAGAGAGGATGGTTTCCCCAGGAAGTGATGTTTAACCCGAGACACGGGGACTGAGGAAGAGTTTCAAAGGAGACTTGGGCGTAAGTGGTGACAAGGACTCATACAGGACCAGAAGGAAGTGTGGCAGAAACGGAAGCTGGTGTCCCACATAACCATACTGTAAATCAAAGGAAATGAGGGGTGACTAGGGCACCCTGCCCCAGAATCCCAGTTCCCCAACTGCTCTGTTATCTTTCTGTCACTATGACAAGATGCGCCCTATAATCACGAAGTTAAAAGTAGGAAAATGTTTATGCTGGTTCATGGTTTCAGAGGTTCTGGTTTATGGCTTGTGGCCCTGTTGCTTTGGGTCTGTGCTGAGATGCAGCATAGAGGCTGGAGGCACGCTCACCTCATGGTGGGAGGCACACAAAGAGACCGGAAGGGAGTGGCTCCAGGGCGCTTCTCAGCGGCACACTTCCGGGACCTCACTTCCTTCCACTAGGCCTCACATCCTACAGGCTTCCCCGCCCCTCCTCAGTGCTCCGGGCTGGGGACCGTTTCAGATCCAAACCATAACCCATGCTCTGCTCCTAGTTCCTTCCTGTCATCCTCCAACATGTCCCTCACACACGCTTTGCCCACTTGGTTTAGGTCTGAGGAAAACAAAGGGGAAGTGTGATCTTTTTGAGCCATATTTTGAACTTCTCTTGAAGCTCCAAATGCTTAAGTGGCACTGAAAAGAAAATGTTAAAAGTGCTTTTGTAGTTTTGAAGTGTCCCTGTCCCTTTGTCCTCCACCAACAGCAAGCCTGTGCTTTTTCTGCTGAATTACTCTTTTGTATTCTGTGTTGGTTACACACAAGAGGAGGTCTCTTTTACTAGGGTATCACTTATCTACTGTGCTTCTTCAAGACCCTTCTGGTTTTTCAAAAAGGACTGTGTGAAAAATGAAAGCCTACCTTGGGAATAAGAGCCTTTCATCTTCCAGGCCTTTGCTGTCTTTCCTGTGGGACTTTGCTCTCCCTTCCTCCTGTTTGGCATAATTTTGAAACCGTGTAGCTAATCCTTAATCAAACTCACTTTGTAACGTTAGTAGATTGCAGCCACGGGGAGCCAGACCGTACCTTAGACTGATGCCGCCCCTGTTAAAGTTCGATTTATAGTCCACTCTGCTTTTGTGGAAACCCAGCATTTTAACACTGAGGGTGGTCTTCATCCATCATTTCGGTTACAAGCTATTTTCACAGAATTTCCTTTCTAGACAGTAGATTATTGTATATTCTAGGAGAGAAGTGGGAGAGAAAACTTAACTTCTGATTAAAAATTGAGAAAGACAGAGAGAGAGAGAGAGAGAGAGAGAGAGAGAGAGAGAGATGGGGACAGAGAGACAGAGATGGAAAAAGAGACAGCGAGAGAGAGACAGAGGGAGATAGAGACAGGGAGAGAGAGGGTAAAATGAAAGGGTGAGTCAGATTATATAATTTTTGACTCACTGAATTAACTCAGAATTTTTTATTATTTATTAAGTGATTTCCAAGTCTTAATACTTCTAAGCTGTGAGAGATAAGAAGTCATTGCTCCAAAATAAGAAGAAATACTATGGTGGGCCATGAAGGATTATGGAGCTATGAGGCCATTAGGTAAAAATCGGGGGTTCAAATTTTATGTTCTGTCAAACAGGAAGCCACTGGTAGAATTATGAGCTCAGATGTTACAGTGATTTAGAATTTCCCAGAGAGACCTCACTCATGTCATGATTTCATTCGCCCCTCATCTCAGAGGCATTGTAGGTGAACTGTTTTGTCCCTACTGAGCTGCAGAGTAATCCCAACCCATTATGGTAAGTGACTTGCTGAAGATACCCACGTAACTTAGAACTTTATTAGCTCACTGGACAATACAAGACTTATGAATATAAACACATTTTTTAACGCCCTACATGTTTTTGACTTCCTCAAAACAATTTAGAGTTTGAACAATTTGCTCTTTATCCCCAGGATTTTCCTTTTTCAGGTAATGAGTGTTACTTTTTATTCAGAACAGTCACCAGAACATTGAGCTGGTGAAAACACCACACAGGTATTCTTTCATTAATCATTTAGCAGTGTGGATTATTTCACATGTTACACTCAAAGTTTTGGACTAGGGGTTTGAGAAAGGAGAGAGTGGTGAATGATACATAAAATACGGTCACTGCACTGGAATTGCTTATATAGACACCCCCAAGTATCTGGCGGTGGGGGGGCTGGTTCAGAACCGCTTCTCACTTGCACAGCAAAATCCGTGGATGCTCAAACCATTTATGTAAAATAGCACAGTATTTACACAACCTACATACCATCCTGCTCCCCAGAGCCCACGCCCCTCCCTTCCTCCCATTGCAGAACTGCTTCGGTAGAGAGCAAGGCACTGACTGGGCATCTCTGAGCTTCCCTGACGGCTGAGCGTGAGCCTGCACTGTCCTTCTCCTCTTGGGCACCCTGGATAGACAGAATCCCTGCTGTCCCTTCTTCCTGAAGCCCTCCTCATAGTACGGAGCAACAAGAGAGAAGGACCCTAGGACCCTGGAAAAGTTAACAGACAAGAACTCGAACCACTCAGCTACCTCTGGGAAGTTAGTGAAACTTCTCTTTCATTTGAGCTATTTTAGTTTTTGATCCTCCAAATGGTTCCTTGATTAATATGATTCCCACAAGGCAAAGGGTGCCAGGGTCACAGAGGCACCTATTCCAGAGCAAATCATGGTGGGTTGTGCCCTAAAGCTACCTTGATAAAAGTGTATTTGGCACTTTTATCAAGGTCAACCCCAAACCATGAGGTCAACCCATGGCACCGAGAGGTCAACCCCAAACAAGGTCACCTTGGATGTCCCTGTGCTTCACAAGGCTGCTGCAGCCTTCAGACACCGAAGTGCACCTGCTCCCTCCTCACATCCGGTGCCAGGATTCCACCATCACTCCAGGTCCGGGCTGCCGGTCGCCCGCGAGCACATCCCCCTGAGCACCGGGCAGAGTGGCCGGGTCATCGTTGCACTTGCTCTGCAACTTCCTGACCAAATGAAGGAAACAGGCCAAACAAAACTGAGAGATTTCACCCTCACAGTCCTTCACACCAAGGAGGTTTCATTTGCTGTCAGGCCTCACTGACCCTGGACAGGAGAGATACCCCGGCAGAGGTGGTATACCGCTTGCCGAGCCGGCATCGCGCCCACATTCCAGTCACCTTCCACAAGGCCCCCGATGGCGCCTGGAGCTTAGGGAGGACATCTGCCTCTAAAACGCAGCATCCTCCCTCTAGTCCTGGCCAGCTCGCTATGAATTCCCACCCAACCCAATCTCTGGGATTCTGGAAGTCAGAAAGAGTGGCTCATAACATGTACTTGATCTTTAGACAACTAAAACCGCAAACACAAGCATTTGTAACAGTTGAGGCTGCAGATTCCTGTGATCAGCTGATGAGACCTATAGAGAAATTCATGCTTGTGCATAAGTTTGCACGCCATTCCAGGAAGGCCCTTCCAAAGATCCCCAGGTTAGTAATTCAGGCAGCTGTGATTGATCAGTAACAACACATTTGCATAATGTTATATTTCAGTGGTCAATTTTTTTTTTCTTGAGACAGGGTCTCGCTTTGTAGTTCAGGCTGGCTCTGAGCTCACTGTGTAGCCCAGGCAAGCCTCGAACTCAGCCATCCTCCTGCCTCTGCCTCCCGAGTGCTGGGATGACAGGCGTGAGCCACCACGCCCAGCTCAGTGGTCAGTATTGTCAGGGACTAAGGTGGAAACTCCTTGAGGACAAGAGTTATAATAAGTTAGAGTGGTACACATCCTATGCATCAGATATTTTGTCAGTTGTATAGAGAACCATATCACAGATCTTTAAAAGCCAAGTATCATTGATTTTTCCATCTGGTCTAGATATTTGCAGTAAAAACACTTTATTTTTAGAAATATTTTAGAAAATAACGTGAGAGAGAAAAGTAGCACAGATTCAATATCAAGGAAATTCTACCCATGTGTATACTAGTATACCATACTAGTATGGTGTCTCACCAAACTAGACAGTGGGTATTTTAAAAATATTATAGCAAAAGACACATTGCCATTAATATACTTCAAAATATTTCCTCTGCTTCAAACACTTATTCCATTATTCTTGCCACTTCTTGAAATAGTTCTGGAAGTCCTCCTTTGTGAGTGTCTTTAATGAGATATGATACGATACAGTGACTGCTGCTGTCAAGTGCCATCCAATGAACAAGTAGACTCCTAAAAAGTTATGGTGTGTTCTCATTCACTTTTTAAACCAGATCTGTCACTGGGTACCTTCTAGCTCCTCTCTGTAGTCGAAATGGCCACAAAAAATAAACATTTTGATCAGTTCAGGACACGAAGCCACAAGAGCATGACAAAAACCCAACACCAGAAATTGACAGGAGGAGAGGTTTATTTTGGCTCATGGTTTCAGAGGGTTCAGTCCGTGACTGGCTGGTTCTAAGGCAGGTGCAACGTGGTAGAAGCCATGGTACACTCAGGAAAGTTGCTCAACTAATAGAGGCCAGGAGAGAGAAACAAAGAGAGTGGTACACCCACAGACACACAGGCAGACAGACAGAGAGAAGGAAATACAGATGGACAGGGTCTCGCTTTGCAGTTCAGGCTGGCCCTGAGCTCGCTATGGAGTCCAGGCAAGCCTCGAACTCAGCGATCCTCCTGCCTCTGCCTCCTGAGTGCTGGGATCACAGGTGTGAGCCACCACAGCGGCACTGTGGTGTGTGGTACTGACTGATGGGCATGAGCCACCACACCCAGTTTTGTTGTATATGGTTACCAGGCATCGAACCAGGGACCTCGCACTTGCTAAGCAGGCACTGGAACCACTGAGCTAAATCTTCAGCCCTCTCATTCCATTTTTATAACTGTTACGAAGTATCTGAAACGGGGTGACTTTGAGAAGAGATTTATGTAGCTCACAGTTATAGAGACTCAAAGGCCCCTATCTACTGGTGGCTTTCTTGCTAGCACAGCTCATGGGGCATGGTGGCACACACCGGTAATCCCCACACGCATGAAGCTGAGGCAGGAAGATCACCATGATTTTGAGGCCACCCTGGGCTACATAGTGAGTTCAAGGACAGCCTGAACTACATAAGAAGACCCTATCTCAAAAAGACAAAAACCAAAATAACCCAAATAAATAATTTTCTAACTTCTTAAAACCTCCAATGGAGTTAAATCTCAAATCATTAACACTAAGAAGACACATTCAAACTGTATCTAAACCGGAGTAAACTTCTTTTGTATCTAAACCCCAGAGTAACCTTCTTCCCATGAAGGGCTCCACAACTCCATTATGAACATTTTTATGGCATTAAATGTTTCTCTGAAACCCAATGCTTTCCTTTTATGAGTTTATTGGTACAATTTAGGTACACATTACAATCACATTCATCATTGAGAGTTTGTACCTGTATATGATGCATCTTGATTCTCATTTTTTTCCCAGCCCGCTGCCCTCCCTACAACTCCCCACCCCCCATATAATAAGCTTTGTGTCCATTTTTCCTTTCACCATGGAAATTTTCTCTTTCCCTTCTTTGCTCTTCCCTGCCCTCCACCCCATTCCCTTTTCCCTTTGAACATTTTCTTCCCCTGAAAGCCCAATTTTTAATAACTCCCAAATATTTAACTATGGTTGTTCTATGATCTATTTATCTAAGCCTTATCATTCGATGTTTTGGCTACTTCTACATTCTCATTTTAATAAACAATGCTATAATGAAAACTGTTACCGTACATGAACAATGATGATGCATTATCTTTTTCTAACTTCTTTATTGTTCAAGAAGCTAAACAAAATAGTCATTGATTAAATAAAATGTTACTGAAAATAAAGACATTCAAAATGCTACTTTAAAATTCTGAAAATAAGGGGCTGGAGATTTGGCTCAGTGGTTCTGGCGCCTGCCTCGCAAGCGCAATGGTCCTGAGTTTGATCCTGGGTAACCACATACGATGCTGGGCGTGGTGACTCACGCCCACCAGCCATCAATACCACATACCACAGTGCCGGGCGTGGTGGCTCACGCCTGTCATCCCAGCACTCAGGAGGCAGAGGCAGGAGGATTGCTGAGTTCGAGGCTTGCCTGAGCTACATAGTGAGCTCAGGGCCAGCCTGAACTACAAAGCGAGACCCTGTCTCAAAACAAAACAAAACAAAACAAAAATTCTGAAAAAAAAAAAATCCTTCAGATCAAGATCACATTGCTCCCTTTCCTAAGCAGAGAACCAAGAGAAACAGGACAGTGACACAGCGACCCGACTTGGCCCTTTCAGAAGCCGACATTCATTGCTAAATTCTCACAAATTATGATTGTGTCTTTCAGCCTCCAGCTTAACCCCAGTAGCCCGAGACTGCAGGTCAAAGGCTTGATGAAGTGAGAGCTTCTAGCCCAAGCTAACTGTGTTAGAAATGTGACCTGGGGCTGTTTTAGGGAACCAACTTATTTTTGTTTGGTGGGAACAGGAGGCCGGGGGGTGAGAAGACACTGCCCTAAACACAATATAATCCAGCTGTCCAAACACAGGCAGTTCCATTCCGCCACTACCCATCCCCTAATTCCAGATGTTCATGTCACATAATCTCAGATTATCTTTCCTTCCACCGAACATAGCTTGTATTAATCATGTTTGTCAAGGACTTACGTTTGTTTTTAACTAGAAGACATCTATTTGGGTTGAGTCAGGCCATCTTGGCTTCAGTACTGAGCCATGCCCTACATGCCTTTTTACCTTAGGACAAATCACTGACATTTTTATTCCACTCCAAAGTTCAAATGTAATAAACTTCAATCTACGGCCAGTGGTTACGTTGATTGCTAGTATTTGTTAGGATTCAAAGAACTAGATTCCATCTATATATTCTCCGACTTCTGAATTTCCATGGAAGCAAACTCTAATATGTGTTAATCGCCAACAATGACATTTCATAAATAGATCAGCTTTCAAGCTTTGACCAGGTATGTCTCTCCCAGATCAGTACTACCTCTGAGCTTAATTTTCTCATCTGAAAATTAGAGGATTAGCAAATGTTATTATGAGCATTAAATTTCAGAGAATACCTAAAATATTCAGCAGTGTTTAATATATGCAAATATATGTGGATTTCTTTCATTCCATTAAACATCTCTAGATATGACTGACTTTTAAAAACCATAGCTGGCCCTACTTCCGGGAGACTGAAGCAGATTTTCAATGTCATTAGATTTCTGAACTTTAATCCTTTTGTTTGAGAGACTGAATAAGAAAAGAGAAAGAGACCTAGGCTAATATTCTGGTTGTGCCCGGAGCAAGTGAAATCCGTGTCTCTCAATCTTTGATCTAGACTTGTGACTCTGAGCTCACTCCTTTGATTGTTGACTTACTTTCCAAATATATCAGTGCTAAGCACCAGGGAGCACCATCTGGTATTTAGAGCTTTGGTAGGACACATTTATCATTAAAAATAAGTACACTGATTATCGGGTTAATTCTTTTTATTTTTATTGACTTGTTTATTTGCAGTTGCTTTCCACAAGGCAGCCCTTCCTGATGAGGAGACAAAGTCAAATTCCTGAGTCAATAAAGCTGAGTCTAAGCCAAAGATTCATGGCAAGACATCAAGAAGGATTCTTATACAGCTTTACAGGTTAATGGGCAGACTGTTCTTGAATCTCTCCTTTTTTAAATTTTTTTTTTGAGACAGGGTCTCACTTTGTAGTTCAGACTGGCCTTGAACTCACTATGTAGCCCAGGCAAGCCTCAAACACATAGCAGTCCTCCTGCCTCTGCCTCCTAAGTGCTGGGATTGCAGGTGTGAGCCACCATACCCAGACCAAGTCTCTCCTAATACTGTTTTCCCATCCTCCTCTTTTCTTTCCTCTTTGCTTATATCTTTTCTAATTGTCCACTTTGCTCTGATCTGCAACCTTCTTATGAGCGTTATTAATATCTTATACCACCTCCTTGCTTCAACTTCTGACATTTTTTCCAGATTATAAATAAAATATAAGGCACCCATCAGGATGGGTGTAGAGTATGTTTCATGGGGTGGAATCTGAGAGATTCAGGGGTAGGGATAATTCTAAAAGATGGGTATAGAGGCAGGGAATTTAGTTCAGTGGTGTCATGCCTGCCTGGCAAGCACAAGGTTCTGAGTTTGATCTCTAGTACCTACCTACCTACCTACCTACCTACCTACCTACCTACCTACCTACCTACCTAACTACATAAATAAAAACACAAGACAGGTGTGCCTCCAGATTTCTTTTGATCTACCTGGAGGCTGATACTCACAGCAAGGAATTTGCCCAACTTGTTTTACTGTTTGCCTTAGACTAGGCGCAAGCCACAGCTGCACTCTGCTTTAATTTCTATTGATTCTTGTGTTGTCTTAGTCGTTTTTCTGTCACGGGGACAAAATTCTCAACACACATAACTTAAAGGAGAAGAATTTCAGTGAATTCAGTCTGTGGTGGGTTGGCTCCAGTCAGAAATGGTAAGGCGGAATATCATGGCAGCTGTTGACTACAATGTGGCCAAGAGGAGGGAGGAGGGAGGAGCTGGACACCGAATACACCCTTCCAAATCACATTCCAGTAACCCGGACCCTACTTCCAAGTGACAGACCTCTGGGGGACATTTTAGTTCTAAAACAGAGCATCCCCCCAGGACTCCAAAAGGTTTGGATCACTTCATTATGCAAAATGCATTGAATCCGTCTCCAAGAGTCACCGTAGTCTAACAATGACTACAATAGTAGTTCTAGGATTGTTGAAAAGTCCAAATCCAGGTTCACTTCAGAGACTCAAGGTAAGTTCTTAGCCCCTATAAAAATAAAAAAGAAATACATTTCTAATATACAATGGCACAAAGGAAATAGTCCTATTGCAAAAAGGAGGGATAGGGCAATGGACAGAAACCAGGCCAAAGCAAGACCAGAACCCAGGAGGATAAACACAAAATTCTGCCGGTGCAGCTCCACTCCAGCTCCATGCCCCTAGGGCAAGCTGTGGTGAGATGGGAACCCAAGGGGTTTGGGTGGCACCATTTCAATGTCCTTGCTTGCTGCAGCCAGCATAACCTCTCTCGGGCTGGCTCCCCTCACTGCCGTGACCTGGCATTTCCAACTTCCTGGGGTTTTCACTGCACCTTTGGGTTCATTTTCACAGATTCATGGACTTCTCTTTTGTGGGCTCCTGACAGGGACTGTGACTCTGTCGCACCTTTTTGCCAGGTCTCCTGAGCCTCTTCTAAATCTAGATGGAAGTTTTTGTGACCTCAGATTGCTTGCCTTCAGTATGCCTAAAAAAGTCACCATGTGAATGACACCAAGGCTGGCCACCACCCGCAGAAGTAGTCTTGCTCCCTTGGACCATGGCTGTAGTGGCTGCTGAGTGCCTGGGTATCTCAACTTGGAGACATATTTGCCTGCATGGCTCTGAATGAGCAAGAGTATTAGATCCTCTTATCTCAAATGAAGGATTTACAGTTACATGCTTCAGCCTGCCAGGGATAAGGTCTCACTGATTTCTGAGATACCCTGAAGTCACTTTTCTTCTTGTCTTTGCACAAAATATTTGAATTCTTTTTAATGGTAATATTTTCAGCAACAACACTCCCCTCTGCCCCAGTCTTGTAGGTATTTCCTTTCTAGTAAAACTGCAGACTTTTAATATCAGCCAGTTGTTCCATTCTCACTGAAGATCTAGCCAAATGTAGCAGCAGTAACTAGGCCACAGCCCGAACATTAAGTTGATTTGAAATTTCATCCACTGGATTAACTGGACTGACACACTAAGCTCATCTCCCACAAAGGACATGGGCAAAACGTAGACAGTTTTTCCACGAGCGCATAGTACGAATGGTATCTAGTCCAACTGCCAAGAGAGCCTTTGTTTTCAGTTGAGACCTCCCGAGTTTGGCCTTTACTGCCCACATTTCTATCATCATTCTGGTCTTCCGAGCTCTGACTAATATGACACATCAATCACCACTCACAAAACGATAGGGTTTCTCTAACTCACATGGCTAAACCTTTCCAAACTCCTCCAGAAAACCAGTTCCAAAGGCTTATGAAACATGGTCAAGTACAGTCACAGCAACAGCCCACTCTTGACACGAATGTTTTGTCTTATCCACTCTCCTGTCATTGGAACAAAATATCTGACACTCGTAACTTGAAGGAGGACGAGTTCATCTTTGCTCAAAACTGCAGTGGATTCATGGCTGAAAACTCGTGGATGTTGCTTTGAAAATATCACTCATGGTGGAGAGGCAAACATGTACAACCAGGGCAAACCCTGACACATGTATGTAGGAACTTTTTAAATCCTACCACGGGCCAGCTGCCGTAGGAACACTTTAACAATCGTAAGAGGTTCAGGAGTTTGTCAGGTGGGTAAGGTGTATGTGTGTGAGTGTGTGTAAGAGTATGTGTGTGGCAGTGGAGGTGGTAGCTGTGGGATGAGACTTTCTGAGAGGAAAGACTATATGAAAAGGCTTAGAGCAGTGACATTAAAAGAGAGCACATGTGTCTGGGTACGGGTGGGTGTGCAGGACTGGCTGTGGCAGACAGGAACATAAGGAGAGGAAAAGAATAAGTGACACATGATGACCACAGGGAACAGGATCAGGTTTTCTCTTTGTTTCTTTCTTTCCTTCCTTCTTTCTTTCTTCTCTTTCTCTTCATTCTTTCTCTTTCTTTCTTTTCTCTCTCCCTTCCTTCCTTTCTTTCCTTCTTTCTTTCTCTCTCTTTCTCTTTCTTTCTTTTTCTCTTTCTTTGTCTTTTTTCTCTCTTTCTTTCTCTCTTTCTTTCTCTCTCCTTCCTTCCTTCCTTCCTTCCTTCCTTCCCTTCCTTCCTTCCTTCCTTCCTTCCTTCCTTCCTTCCTTCCTTCCTTCCTTCCTTCCTTCCTTCCTTCCTTCCTT
>PVIC010010705.1:0-42854 GCA_004025085.1 Thryonomys swinderianus
AGCCTGAACTACAAAGTGAGACCCTGTCTCAAAACAAAACAAAACAAAATTCTACCAAAAGACTTGTAAAACTAACAAATTCAGGAAGGAAGCAGGATACAAAATCAATACACAAAACTCAACAGTGTTCCTGCACACCAGTAATGAATCCACTGAGAAAGAAATTAGGAGAATAGTACCGTTCATAATGGCATTAAGAAAAAGTAAATACTTAGGAATTAACCTAACAAAGGAAAAGAAAATCTTCTATGACAAAAACTATAGTACTTTGGAAAAGAAGATCAAGGAAGGCATCAGAAAATGGAAAGATACTGCCTAGGTGGATAGGCAAACTAAATACTATCAAAGTGACCATAATACCAAAACCAATATACAGATTTAATGCAATCCCAATAAAATACCAACATCTCCTCATAGAGATGTATTACTATGTTGACATTTGTGGTCTTCTGGCTACTGGTCAATACTGCCTTCCTTGGACCTAGGGAAAGAGTTGCAAATGCAGAGAAGCAGATACCTCCTTTAGAAGAAGAGGGGATATATTTTAAGGTCCAAGGGTATGACTCTGCATAGAAAGCATCATAGCTAACAATGGAGCCCCATATGGACCTCAGTCTCCCTTTAGGTGGCTATGGCAAAGGAGAAAAGGCCCTTGTGACTATGTTCATGCTCATTTTGTGCATCTAAAGAAAGAGAATGCTAATAATGTTGTTTGAGGTCCAGTAAGAAGGGTGATTTTGGTCTCTTAGAAATGCCAGGTACTTAGCTTCTGAGAATAATAAATTTTAGAGTTACCATTCCCTATATGTGTGAGAGGTTGGTGTTTTGTTTTGTGGTCTATTTCAAGAAAAAAAAGTTTCACGCTTCTAATGGGGTCTTGGATTTTGTTTTGGGTACTTATTTTAGGTT
Organism: Thryonomys swinderianus; assembly: GCA_004025085.1. Classification (NCBI taxonomy): domain Eukaryota; kingdom Metazoa; phylum Chordata; class Mammalia; order Rodentia; family Thryonomyidae; genus Thryonomys; species Thryonomys swinderianus. The sequence goes on from PVIC010010705.1 coordinate 910, forward strand.
AGCACACTACTGATTTATTATCTCATAGTTTTTCATTATTCCTTTTTCTCAATGAATATTTTTATTGTGTATTCCTTTCAAGGCTGTCTTAGTCAGTTGGGGCTGCTGTGCCTACACACTCTAGACCTGGTGACTTGAACAAGAGAAATGTGTTTCTCAGAACGGGAGGGTAGAAGTCCAAGATTTTCTGGCAGGTTTAGGGTCTAGTGGGTTCCTTGGTTTGCTGGCATCCATCTTCTCACTGTCCTCACATGGGCAAGTAAGCAAGCTCTAGACTCTTTCTCTTATAAAGACCCAGTGGGGTCTCTATTCTCATGAGCTCATCTAAACCTCACTATTTCCAGAGGTTCCATCTCCTAATACCATCCCACTAAGGGCTGATGTTTCACTGCATGAATTTTGGTGACAATATGCAATCCCCTCACCCCGAAGCTGAGACTCAACTCAGGACCTCATGCTCACCAGGCAGGTGTGGCACCACTAAGCTAAATCCCCAGCCCCTAACATGAAGTCTTTAGGATTCTTCTTGGAAAATCATATCTTCCTGGGCATCTAAACTGGATCTGTGTTTTACTTTTGACTTTTTCCAGTCTTTGAAGCCTTGCATTCATTTTTAGATCAGTTCAAATGGAAGTCCTTTGCCACTGCATAAGGTATAAAATGTATCAGTAAAATCAATTTTTAAAACTACAAAGAAACCAAATGCTTCTGGCACTTGTTAAGTACCTGGAGTGAGAGAATGAAGCATACTTGCAACTAATCATGAAACACGGAAAGGCCTTTTACTGCTTTTTATCGAAAGCAAAAGGAAAAGGAAACAGGAATAGAATTTTCTAAGATTAAAAAGTGATTATTATCTCTAATTATTTATGGCATAGCTCTAAGGGTCATTGGAATTTCTCTTATATATTACCCTGTCCCAGTAAGTATTGATTAGCTTTAAATACACCTTTAAAAATAATGCACTGTAATATAATGTAATGTATTAACACTAATACAAAGTATTTTTTCTTGGAGGTCAAATTGTTCTTGTTTGAAAGTTACTAGGTGTCAGTCTTCAATTATAAATTCATCCTGAGACCCAAGATATGGAACATCTATTTATGGAGGATTAGCTGTGGTGTCTGTCACTCAGCAGCCTAAGGGACTGGAAAGGCCAAGTGTTAAAGTAAATCTCACTCATGGGAAGATAGGTTGGGCAGTAAGAAAGCTGAAAGGGTCGTGCAACTCACACAACTCACAGATGAGGAAAGTGAGTGCCAAAGTAGGGTACTGACTCCCAAAAGTAACACATTAGTTGTAAATTAAATGGCCTGTGAGTCAAAGATGAGGAGGATGGTAATCTGAGACCCTATTCCTATTCTACGGGAGCCCCAAGGAACTGGGTTTGAACCACAGCAGGTGAGAAAGCACCAGTCTGGACAAGTGCAAAAGTAGGGATTCACAAGGGTAGGAGATAAAATTAGCTGATGTTGGGCCGGAGGGTTAGTTCAGTGGTTCCGGCGCCTGCCTCGCAAGCGCAAGGTCCTGAGTTCGATCCCCGGTAACCACATACAATGCTGGGCACGCCCACCAACAATCAACACCGCATACCACAATGCGACGTGGTGGCTCACGCCTGTAATCCCAGCACTCGGGAGGCAGAGACAGGAGGATTGCTGAGTTCGTGGCGGCTTGCCTGGGCACTAGTGAGCTCAGGGCCAGCCTGAACTACAAAGCGAGGCCTTGTCTCAAAAAAAAAAAAAAAAATTAGCTGATGTTAAAGAGATTGCTGTGGGGTGGTATAATTTTCTGACATGCAAGCTGAAACAAGGCTAGTGGGTTCCTTTCACTTTGAGGAACAGCTTCTTGGAGACATTGCTATGCCACGTGCCTCCAGATCTCATAGAAGAGTTAAGATATTCAACATTTCCTGCACTTGCTGACAGTGGACTCTTCTCATGGACCAATGATCAGATAAATGATGTCCCAAAACTCATTGAAAAAGGTCAGTCCCAAATCCCATGTTTACATATGAGGGTAGGAAGCCAAGTGAGGTTTTATGGGACCAGACTTCCAATTTGGAAAAAGATACCCTCGAGTTTGGCTATGCCCTAGAACATACCCAATACAAAAAGCTGTCTACAGGAATAATAATTCTGGGATTGTACCAAATTACAGTCTGTCAGGTTCTTCTTTTAGTTCAGGGGCCATGGTGTCACCTCGGCTCTCCATGCAGTGTACAGGAATGGTAGAGCTGACCTCACTTTTCAGTGCCCTCTACATACCCATGTTCAATGGGTCAGCAGTGGTATCCAGCATGAACTGGATTTTAGAAATCAACCTGCACACAAGAGATTTCTCAGTGAAATCAATGGGACAACTGTTCTTTACTTTTTTTATGTGGTACTGGAAATTAAACTCAGGGCTTTCATACTGAGCTTCAAACCCAACCCTCTATATATTTTTGTTTTGTTTTATTTTGAGACAAAGTCTTGCAGTGTTGCTCAGCTGCCTAGGCTAGGCTTGAACTTGCAACTCTTCTGCCTCAGTTTCCCAAAGTGCTGGAACTACAGATGTGTACCACTATAGCAGGCTTATTGCTTGCTGCTTATTTTCACTGTTGTTAAACTTTCAAATTCAGATACCATACAGCTGAACATCAAAAACTAGTGCAGACCAGGGTTTTAGCTCAAGTGGTACTGCTCCTACCTTGGGAGCATAAGGGCCTGAGTTCAATCCCTGGTACTGCAAAAAACTAGTGCAGACAAACTTTCTCTTCACTTTCTTTCTGAAAAAAACAAAACAAAACAAAACAGAAATATCCCTGTTCTGTTCCCAGATACTTTCAGTAATGATGATGGAAACCTGCATGCGATATTAGTGCACATTCTGTCTGGCAAATTAGACAGTTCTGGACTGCTAATTACCTCATAACGAGCATTTGCAACTACTTGATAATTTTTTTAAAAAGAAACAAGAACCACTTAGTAAAGTATTGTCCAAAGATGGGTTAAGTGGGTTTGTTTGGTGTATAAGGGAATATAAGCTCCTCTACATAGCCTCCTCTTGCTAACTAGAAGTTATGTTATAGCTTCTCTTCAAGACCAAGTCGTATGAACACTAATGAACATGGAAATATAGTCAGTCATTAAAAATTGCCACCAGACCGCTAAAAGACAACCAACAACATGGGAAAAAGTCTTTGCTAGCTGTTTGTCAGACAAAGGACTATTATCCACAATATATAAAGAACTTAAACAAATCAGTCTCCCCAAGTTTAAAGACCCAATTCAAAAATGGGCATCTAAAATGAACAGACACTTCTCAGAGGCAGAAGTCAAAGCAGGCAAGAAGCATATGAAGAAATATTCAACATCACTGGTCATTCGAGAGATGCAGATGAAAACAACACTGAGATTTCATCTCACTCCACAAAGAATGGCTGCTACTGTGAAATCAACCAACAATAAATGCTGGTGAGGCTGTGGGGAGAAAGGAACCCTTCTCCACTGTTGGTGGGATTGCAGACTTGTGCAACCATTGTGGAGATATGTGTGGAGATTTCTCAGAAAACTAAGACTAGGGGTCCTATTTGACCCTGCCATCCCCCTGGTAGGAATATACCCAAAAGAACTTAGAAAATCACAGTGAAAAGACAGATGTACACCTTTGTTCACAGCAGCTCAGTTCGTGATAGCTCAATCTTGGAAACAACCCAAATGCCCATCAACTGGAGACTGGATAAAGATGTGGTTTTTTTTAAATAAAATGGAGTACTATTCTGCCATAAAGAATGACAAGATTCATTCATTTATATGCAAATGGATACACCTGGAGGATGCACTTATAAGTGAAATAAATAGATTACAGATATGTAAATACCAGATCTTTGATATGAGCACCTGTAGATGTAAATGAATTCTAGAATGTATGATAGTTTTTGTAAAATAGGCAATTCCAAATGGAATTTGGTGTGGGAATGTAATGAGGGGAAGGAATAAATATGATTCTGGAAGAAAATAAAAGAGCATGTATATAGGGGGTGGGGGATGGGGTGGGTAGGGATGTGGGTAAAAATAAGAATTAACTTGTGTCATATACTGGTACGAATTCCACAATGTTGTGCGTGATTGTGAGCTGTATATAAAATGTACCAATAAAGAATTCAATTAAAAAATTTCCACCTGATTTAGAGACATTCTTTATGAAACAAATTCTCTTTCTATGTTCATAAATTCACATAGAATGTGCAATTTTCAAATACTAGGACTTATATTTGAACAATAATTTAAGGATTTGTATATTCAAATGAATACCTGGGAAATCATTTTCCTGGAAAGAACCACACATACAAATGTGCACGTGCACATGCACACTCACACATGTGTGAGAGGCAAGGGTTGGAGGTATTCCCTATGCAGTTAATTCGCAAGCCACGTAAGGAAACGGGCTTTGCTATATATATTTCAAATTGGAAACTCCTTAGAAGTTAGCAGATTAAGACTGGCTTTTTAAAAAAAATCATTTGCAAAATCTGGTTGGAGATGGGCACTACATTGTGATAAAGGCTGATCATTTTTCTAGTAGTTCACTATCTATGGATAGTGGATTGGAAGAGTCATTTTGGAAGAAAAGAAACAAAATACAGAAAATCATCATCTATTTTGATTTAAATGCAGACAACAAGAGACTTGCAACTTCAAAGCTAGGGCTCTCTGAACAATAAAACTTAAGGAAAGAGCTTAGTTAGAAACTCTCTCCAGGTCCATGAGAAATGAAAAGTAAGAGAAAAGGAACCTAGGAACTGGTTAGAGGATAATTTAATATTTTAAGTCTCTCTTTTCTATGTTTATGTATTTGTCTCGGAGTCCGATGTTAAGGAACATCAGTGGGTAGGGGAAGGAATATTTAGAAGGAAGAGTGGTCAGCATCATACTGAGATTTGCTGTGTCAGTATGGATTTTGAAAAGCAGGTAACACTTATGAGGTTTGATCACTTGAGAAAGCTCTTTTCAGTGTTCATATAAACGTGCATTCATACCTATGTACCTGCTGTGCTATTGAATTTGCATGTTTCACAATTGAATGTATTTAATTATATACTGCAAATGTATTTTTATCTGTTATTTTTACCTGTTTTTATTGTCTGAGTGACTTAAAGCTCAACATTTTGTAGAACAGAGTAGCAATGTGACAGTGTCAGAATGCATTTGCTATTGCTTACCAGCGTGTTCAGGGCTCTCCATTATGTAACTGCTCCTTTACGATCTTGTTAGGCAGACCTTACACTGATCTAAATGGGAAGGGGATCTAGAGGTGGAGGGAGTGGGAGGGTGGGGGCAGGGAAGCAAAAAGAATTAAGGTGTATCATGAACATGTACCACCGTACTACAAACACATACTAATAAAAATTAAATAAACTGGGCCGGAGATTTAGCTCAGTGGTTCCAGTGCTTGCCCCGCAAGCGCGAAGCCCTGAGTTCGATCCCGGTAACCACATACAATGCTGGGCGTGCTGACTCACGCCCACCAGCAATCAACATACCACAGTGCTGGGCGTGGTGGCTCCCGCCTGTCATCCCAGCACTCGGGAGGCAGAGGCAGGATTGCTGAGTTGGGGGCTTGCCTGGGCTACATAGTGAACTGAGGGCCAGTCTGTACTACACAGCAAGACACTATCTCAAAAAAATTTTAAATAAACTATAAAAATTAATCAGATCATTTCCTAAGCATGCCACATGCCTTTCCAGCTTTCTGCTTTTGCTCACAGTACTATCCACCTACCCTGGAGTGCTCTTTCCTCTCAATTCTGGCTTTCAATACGTTATCCAAAACTCACTTAAAATGCTAGTAGCGCCATGCTTGGGGTTCAAGATGGATGACATTTATCAGACTTCAGAAATGTTTGTCTTTCCTCAAAACCTCAATGAATTTTACAAAGCAAGTTAATAACTACAATAAAAAATCAAAATCCCTAGTACTGCATAAGATAAAAATAAAGAGATAATGGCAGTAAAAAAATAAATGTGATATAGTATTGACTATGTATACAAAATCTCATTCATGGTGAAAATTAATGTTTTAATACCTAGGAACATACTTTCACTATTTAATGCACAAGATGTATATAGGAAAGTCATAAAACTTTGCTTATGGATAGAAAAGGGATCTGGACGGATTACATTGTGACATAAATGCTCACAAAAACAAATCTATCAATTCAATGTAGTCATTTTAAAGTCCCAGAAATAATTGTTGTGGAACTTGACAAAGTGAGTAGAAAGAACAAAAGAGTGGGAATAGTCAAATTTCAGAAGGTTGTAGGTAGCTTGTACTACAAATAATACATACAAAAGGGCCACAGTAAATAAAGTAGTGTGACGTGGGAATAGTCAAATTTCAGAAGGTTGTAGGCAGCTGGTGCTACAAATAACACATACAAAAGGGCTACAGTAAATAAAATAGTGTGACACTGACTTAAACAGTAGAGCAGATTATTTGAAGAGAGACTACACTTTTTAGGGAAACTAGTAAGCTGGTTCTAAAATTAATATAAAGCACATTCAAGATGAGAATAGATGAAACTCCATTGCAGATAAAGAAGAGCTGGGAGGACTTTCTCTTCAAGAAGTCAAGACAAGCTCTACAGCTACTGAGTAAAATAGCGTGGCTCTGATGCAGGGTAGACACTCCTGTGGCTAGTACAGGTACCTCAGAGAGAACCTAGGTGCCTGAGTGGGGAAATGAGGAAACTTTCCACACAGGTTTCCAGGATAATTGGCTAGCCATATTAGCAAATAAAATTAAATACCCCTTTCATGCCACACAAAACAAACTTTCAGGTAGGGTAAAGCTTTAAATGTGAAAGGTAAAACAAAACCTCTTAAAAGAGCATATAGTAGTGTATCCTTATGACCTTGGGATATGAAGTGTTTTTTACTAAGTACTAGTCATACAAGAGATAATGGATGATGTGGACTACATGAAAATGGAGAATTCAAATGCCAGTGTCAAAATAACGAAAAGCCATGAAGAGGAGGAAGGTATTTGCAGCACACAGCCAAAGAACTACCAACCATAGGGAAGACTTATAGAACAATAAATAAAAGGCCAGCAATTCCACAGAAAAATGGACAAGAAACTCAAACATTCCTTTCAAACAATAACAAACTAAAATGACTCATGTGATGAGAGTGTGCTGTGGTAAAGCACTTGCGTACAATGCACAAGGTCCTGAGTCTGATCCTAAGCACTGCCAGAGAGAACAAAAACATGAGGTGAAGAGTTCAGCTTCATTAGTTGACATGAAGTGCAAAATAAACCACAGGATTTACTAGTGTAAAACCATCAGAGAGCCAGACTTTGGGAAACTGAATCTTTAGTGGTGGCTAAAAATTAGGGTTAAAAGTTAAGAGGATGCATGCCTGATGAAAATGGAAGTTAGTACCAGTAGTTCGAAAAGCAGAGGGCATTATTCAACAGAATGAAGGAAAAATGTTCTCATAACCTGTACTTCCTGCTTCTCCTTGTATCCCTTGGTGTTTTGATGATCCATGAGTGTCTTAAGGACATGAGAATATGCCACTCTGGCCTACTGATTCTTTTGAAGATAAGGCAATTGAGAAAAAATAAGCAGAAAGGACTCCAACACTTTTCATCTAAAATAAAACATGAATTCTTCATGAAAAGTTCCTCTCTGTACCAGGAAGAGAGAGCGTTCTAAACTAAGAGAAAGGAGAATCAATGCTGAGATGGTTCTGCACAAAAACCTACTAACATAACACTTATCTTTGGGTTATTATTTAAATATCCCTAGTTGGGTGCCAAGGATGTGGCTCAGTGACACTGCTTGTCTTGCAAGTACAAGGTCATGAGTTCGATCTCCAGTACTGCCAAAGAGAAAAAATCCCTTATTGACCACAATTTACCACACATAGTCTTAACATAAATCACAACTTATTATTGTTGTTTTAATTGATATATAAGTTCTTAGGTCTATTGGCGTGTTTGGGTTTCTTTCTTACATACAAAGGCTTCCATGTCCATCTGAAGATATTAACATCAAATACTACTTCTATGCTTTTCTCCTATAATTATCTGTTATCAGTTTAATTTTCAAGAACCTAAGGGGGAAAATGAAAAGTGCTTCCTACTCTCTATACCAGAATATGTGTACAAGAGTGTTCACATCATCTTTGTTCATTGATGAAAGTTGAAAATTCTCAATTCCCTTCCAATAGCAAAATAGATAAGTAGAAGTATTTACTTATTATACAATGTTATAGATAACAATAAAAATCAGAAAATGATACTAAGTGACAAATTTAAAAACTACATTATCATAATTCCATTATATGAAATAATAAATATAAACAAATAGCAAGATAAATTTTAATAGGGTGTATATATGTATATATATATATATATTTTTTGCAAATGTGAAGGAAACTAAAAGATGGAGAAGGGAGGAAAGAGAGAGAGAGAGAAGAAAAATGAATTAAGATCTATGATATATTCACATCAATTTCCCACAAAGAATGTTATCAATATGTACTACAAATGTACTAAAAAATAAAAATTAAAAACAATGTAGAGCAGACACTAAGTGACACTGTTTAGGAATGGATACATGTATGGCAGAGATAAAAGCAAAACATTATTATTGCCAAGGTCAGGCTAGAGAGAGCCTTGCTAGACTTGAATAGTGACTATGTGAGTCCTCATTTTACCAACGTTTGCTAAACTGCATGATAAATATACTCTCCTATATAATATACTTTCCTATAACTTACATAATTGTCTCCTATATCTTACATTTCCCAATAAAAGCAAAACCAAATAAAGTCAAAGACTAAAAACAAAGAACTCAGAAAGTGGAACAAAACAAAGGAAAACAGAAGAGACTCTAAGAACAAGGATACATGTTAATTCAATGTGTGAAGAAGTGACATTTCAAAGTCAACTTATTCAGTAAATTACAGAGGACCCATTAGTTATGCCCAGCCTTATACATGAACAACTTGGGTTATGACCAGAATTTTAGTTTAAATTTATGGTCAAGGTCTTGTGTTATGACTCAAATGCTGGTAATTTGTGCTTCCAGATGGTCTCAGATACAGATTTAACCCTTAAAGAGTTCTGGAAAGAACATGACAACATCCTTTCCTGTGTTGGGTTAATTGAAAAATTCTGTGCCAGTGTCTCTCTACGGACACTGAGATCTGCCTGTGTCCAGGGGAGAGACTTTGAAGGCTGTGTAGAGGAGCCCGAGCCTTCCCTGACCATCTTGAGCTACAATCAGCCCTCAGTAACTGAGTTAAGTCAAGAGTTCACTATGTTGAAACTGAAAGATAGATTGACAGATATGACTGAAAATTAATTTAAAAATGTGTGGTCACAAACAGCACAGACAGCATGGGGATAATATGTACAGTACACAAAAGAGACAAGGATGTTTAAAAATAAATATAGAGATAGAAATACTAGCAGATAACTTGAAGAATAAAAGAAATTGACATTTTTATAATGAAAATACATTACATCATATTTAAATTAAATGCATATTTATATTTGAAAACCTGCAGCATGTTTTAGTGCCAGAAAATAAGGAGGTGCTCATTTAAAGGTACACACATACATGTGCACACACACACACACACACATACAAGCATGTGCACACACACAGTGATGGACATCTGTCAAAGACACACAGGAGGGCCGGAGGGTTAGCTCAGTGGTTCCGGCACCTGCCTCGCAAGCGCAAGGACCTGAGTTCGATTCCCGGTAACCACATATAATGCTGGGCGTGGAGACACGCCCACCAACAATCAACACCGCATACCACAATGCTGGGCGTGGTGGCTCACGCCTGTAATCCCAGCACTCGGGAGGCAGGGACAGGAGGATTGCTGAGTTCGTGGTGGCTTGCCTGGGCTCAGGGCCAGCCTGAACTACAAAGCGAGACCCTGTCTCCAAAAAGCAAAAAAAAAAAAAAAAAAAAAAAGACACACAGGAGCCAATGCTAAGAGCTCCCCATGGCCAAAGCTGGAGCCATTTATATAGCAAAATAAACAAAGAAGTATTGGATTATAGCCCAAAGTGTACTGTACATATCTATGACTCTTTATGGATATAAGTAAATAGTTAAATAAACCATTAAACTGAGAAGATGAGGAAAAATCACCTAAGTTGGAGAATTCAAAATTGATGTTGTCTCTCTACCTTCAAGGAAAAGGCTGGACTCCCCATCTTTAGGTTTGAATGTGCACAGTGGCTTCTTCCAAAGTGTAAGGTTGGAAAGAAAGAAGAGAAAAAAGAGTAACTTTATGAAGGAGAAAAACCAACCAACACTGCAGGCCTGATGTCTTCGGAAACACTGAGGGCAGATTTGGACAGAAAGTTTAGGTGGTAAATATCTACAACCATGCTGCCCAACACCACAGCCAGTAGTAGTTTAAGATTAAATTAAGTAAAACGTTTACAGACTGAGCTCTCTGGCCACACATGCCACATTTTGAATATATACCAGGCATGTGCAGCGATTGGCTGCATCTGACGGTGCCGACATAGGATGTCCCACTGCTGTAGGGACTCTTGGACACACATTGTCCAGAAAAATTAAGCCAAGGGAGAAAACGAAAGAGGCAGAGAAAAATAGCAACTCAGAAAAATACTTATGTAGGAAAAGAAAAATAATCATTCACAGTCCAGCTGTGAATAGTCTTTGTTGAGTACAATAATATAAGGAGAGAAGCATGAGCGTTCATCGCTGAGCTGCCCAGGAAGCCGCAGGAGGCAGGTTCGTGTCTGTCGGGCCTGGGGTTTGCACGAAGGCAGCCAGCCCCTCATCTTCCCGGCCATTGACGCCTACAGTGGAAAAATCAGGAAGAAGCAACACGAGACTTTCTTAAATGTATACAGTTAACAAAAGATTCAGCCAGTTAAGTTTAAGTGTTGGCTCCAGAGAAGAAGAAAAGGAGGAAGACAGGAAATGGATATTGACTTAATAATAAGCTTGAAAAGCTATTTGACTCTTGAATTATGTATGTACAAGTGATGATTAAAAGATGCCATGAATGTTTAAATTTTAAAAATTTATTACAGTAAAGATACCTCTTCATGAATCTCCTGGAAATACTCCTCCTTGCTTTGAACATGCTTAGCTGATCATCCCAGCCACTTTCTTTTAAGTTGAATTATTAGAATAGATGGACTTTATCTCAAACTAATAAAAGCTATTTACGAGAAGCCAAGAGTCAGCATCATACTAAATGGGCAAAAACTGAAACCTTTCACACTAAGATCAGGAACGAGACAAAGATGTCCACTGTCACCACTCTTGATCAATATAGTGCTAGAAACATTAGCCACAGCAATTAGGCAAGACAAAGAAATAAAAAGAATAAAGATAGGTAAGGAAGAAGTTAAACTGTCATTATTCGCTAATGATATGATTCTCTATATAGAGGATCCTAAATACCGAACCAAAAGACTGCTAGACTTCATCACCAAATTTATTAGTGTTGCTGGATACAAGGTCAATGCTCAAAAATCAACAGCCTTCGTACACACAAACAACAGACTCACTAAAAGAGAAATTGGGGGGAGTCAATCCCTTTCACAATTTAGCACTCAGAAAAATAAAATATCTGGGAATCAATCTAACAAAGGAAGTGAAAGACCTCTACTCTGAAATCTACAGAACTCTGAAAAGGGAGACAGAAGAGGATATAAAAACATGGAAAGACATTCTGGCCACTTTCCAGAGCAGCTCTGAGGTGCTTTCCAGCGCATCGGCACACTCCTTCCTTATCAGGGCTCACGCTGTGCCACTCTGGCCAGCCAGAAGAATGAAAAGGACAGATAAACACTTTAATCAATTCAGGGTGAACAGTTCTCTACAGTTCTGCTGTCAGCACCTATAGCTGCATCCTGCTTTGTTTTGCATTAAAACCCCAGTGATCCATAAAATTTTCGACATACAGATGTCTGATTTCAGAGCTCTAGCATATCTTGGTGTTTCTACATTGTACAGAGTAACAAGTAAAGACTCCAGTACGATACAAAAATAGCAGTAGAAATAATAGCTAATGCTTATTAACCACTTACTATGTAAAGATATATGATAAGAACCTGTCAGTAAATCAGGATGTCAGTTTATTTCTGTTTATTCCCAAAGATGGAACTATTCTTTTCTCCTTTAAGGTTGTAATTCCAGACTGGCAGGGTTTACTAAGGAAGTGGCAATGTTTTAATTTAGGATGATTAGGTAGAAAATGCTGAGGCATCTGCCCCCATATAACCATGATTAAAACATGACTGGGCCTTCTATGATTCACTTCTCATATGCCTTGCAAGTTATTAGTGACTCTTAGCAGGCCAGTTTGGCTGGAGCTTTGGGATTTATCTTATGAGGGACTGATCCTAAGAGCGCTAAGCCAGGTGTTTTCATTTCTGGCCTCCTAACTCGTTAGACTCTGTCTGATCCTGAGCTGCTTACTTCAGTATTAGTGGAGTTTGGGGTTTTATTCTTTAATGCTGTAGTACATTTTCTTTTGACTGCTACAATGTTTTCAAGTGAGGCGTGGAGAATGTTTTAGTCCATTTGCTCTGCTAAAGTAGAAAACTCTACACCAAGACACAGAAGCAACACAAATGTACTTTAGCAGTTCAGAAGGTTGGAAGTGTGAGTTACAATGCCAGTGTGTTGGACTTCCATGAGGACTTTCTTTCTAATTGTGGGTTTTCAGCTCTGTGGCAAGGCAGTTCTGTGGGGCTTCTAACTTTCCACAAAGGCTTGAACCCCGTCTCTTTGCACACTAAGCTGCAACTACAGCCCTTCTTAACTGTGCTGTATTTTTTGTTAAGATGTTCTCTCTAAGTAACTAAGTTGCCCAAGCAAGACTTAAATTTTCTCTCTTCCTGCCTCAGCTTCCAGAGTGCAGAAACTACAGACATGCACTATCATGCTCATCTGTGGCCTCTAGTATAAGGGAATTAATCTCATTCAAAACTGCTTCTTCCTCATGACCACACTGGCCCCATCCTGACCTCCTAGTACTCTCCTACTGGTGGGTAGGATATGAAGTCTGGGAGGAAACATACTCACCTTACATCAGAAGAGCAAATGTTTTCCCATTAGATTATACAAATTTTGTAAAGTTAATGACTCTTAAGAACATCACAATGGGTAGCTATTTTGCATGGTGACTGGACAACCTCTATCAATTTTGGAGATGTGCATATACCTTCTGTCTGAGTCATTTTACCTGTAGAAGTTTGTCTTTCAACTACACTTCATATGAATCTGTAAAGATAATGTACAAGAATGCTTACTGTATGTTTCAACCTTTAAAGCCAAAAAAAGGTAAAACAATCTAAACTTTCAAGAATGAAGTAATGATTAAGTCATGCTCTAATCCATTCAATAGAATTATTTGTGAGAAATAGAGGATTTATCTATGTGCATTTTCATAAAAGATGACTGTTTTGTTAAATATATAGGCTTACGTTAGTATTCCTCTTAAGAATATCTGCAAGGTAACACTGAGTACCTTTGAGGTCTATGCTTATTATTTACTTTACATAATTCTGTCCCAAAGTCTAGTTTACAGCTTCCAAGTGAATGATTTCATATGACTCAAATTCTCCTTGACTATAAAACCTGTGAGAACACACAGATGAGCAGGTATAATTAGTTACCACGACAAAATGATGTGAAGTATTATTTACCACCAGATGAATCATGGAAGAGGGAGAGAAAGAAATATGTGGAATATGAGATTACTTCCTAACATTTAACTTGAAACACTATGCATATTACAACATGTTTAGATTTCGATCTATAGCAGGTTGTGAATGGCCCACTAGTTCCTCCATTCAGTAACAACTCAAAGAAACAGCGATGCATTGTGCTGTAAGAGCTCAGGAGATCTGTATGATGTGTGAGGACATAGAGATAGAATTAGATTTTAAATTTTAAAGAGGTTAAGGAGCAAAAAATAAAGTATAAGTTTTAAGAACATTGTTAAATGGTTTTTACAAAGTAAATGTCTTACACTCTGATTTGTCCAAAAGCACATTACTTTCTCCCACTAAAATGGCAACTTATTGATTTCTTGTTTTTCTATTGCTGTTCAGCAATGAAGACTTTTGGGAACTACATTCACATTATCCTCCTTAGGAGCCAGGAGCCATAATTTAATGGAAAATCAGTGGCCCAGATGCATCAGAGAGGCTTGGTCTTCCTAAGAGCCAGCTGGGCCTAGGGAGACAGAAGGTAACTACTTCTTACATCAGCAACAGTAATGCGTTTGTAGCTCACACTGGTGGACACGACCAGGGTGTGCTTATCTCCATGAAGAATGGACAGATGGTACAAAGACAGTAGCCATGGTAGTGGCAAAGGCCTCCACAGCCATATTTTCTCTAAATTCTTTTCCTTGAGAAGATGTTGAGTGAGACTGTAGTAAATGAAACTTAAATTTAATCCTCAGAGCTTGGAAATTAGGTAAAATTCCACTGCATTTGAATAGTTCTAAGCAAGCAATTTGTTACCCTTTATCCTTTAGTGGAATTGATGAACAGGTGGTTTTCAGAAGATCACTCAGTATATTTAGCTTCTGAAATTTGAGCAACTCAAAATCTGATTGGCTAGTTATGCCACATGATAATTCCGAGTGCAGGCACCACGCTGGCTTTTGCCTGGGGTTCTCAGGAGGGGAGAGTTGGGAGAGGATTTGCTGCTGAGGAGGTTTATTTGATAACTTAAAGGTAAGGCCAGTTCATGTCTTCTTCGGTAGCGTTTTCTCAGTGGATGTTCCACAACTTCCTCTGAGGTATTTTTTTTCCAAAATTTGGGGTCCTAACTGGGAAAATAGTGATAATAATGAGGTAGCAAAATCTGTAACCCCAGTGCCCTATAGAGGCCCTATTAATACCTGACATGTAGTTTCTGGTTAGAGTCAAGTCCTACACTAACCAGTTTATGGTGGCTGTGTTTGTGTAACAAGATTCTTTTTTTCATTTTTTGTCTTCAGGTTTTTCCCTAAAAATATTAGTTTGAAAAAGGATCTATGTTCAACGTTCCTATATTTATCCTGTTCTACTGGGCTTCATTTGCCTCAGAAGGAGTGGCAGTTTCGCTAGCTTAACAAAACCAGCCACAGAGGGGTATTGGTTTACACGACAAGCGTCTTTGGGCAAAGAGGCAGCTGCTCCAAGCTGTCATCCTCCTATGTAGGGAGTCCCGCTCGCTGGCAACGAACTCAAAGGCCCAGAGAGATCTTTTCCTTAGTTCCTGAATTAGAAGCTTAGGCCAAAGACTTACAATCTTATATGCCCTTCAACCAATACTTTAAAACTTTGTTGTTTTTCAGGGGTGAACAAGAGCTACAGAAAGGGAAGAAAAAAAAAGATCTGTTTAAACCAATGGTTTTCCGAAAGAGAATAACCCCATTGCCTTGAGGTTTCTATTTTTCTTTTAAAATTTATTGGTGGAATTTTTTTTTATGTTGTCTAATGTGAAATGTGAGCTATCCTGCATGTATAAGAGCTGTATTTAAAACTAAATGAGCCTTCTTAGAACTTGGTGATGAGAGGAAAGATTCTTTCACTAAAACTTGTTTTGAAAATGTTTTCTGTCCAATGTTTGGAAATTCCTTGAATCCAAACTTTCTCATTCCCTCAACTCGATTTCCTTTTATAATCTTAACTAAAGTGATTTCATAAAAGTAGCGATACTCAATGTGTTCCTGAGGGAATCAGGAAAAAGAGATTGGAGGCTCCTGTTGCTTAATTTGGTGTTTTAAATCTTTCTAAGTGTGCAAATATATGTGATTATGTAGATCAGAGTGGTTTTAAACTCTATTTGGTTATAAGATGATTTGTATCCTGAGGACAGATTCTAACGTATTTTCATTTGTATGGAATATGGCAAAGCTTGTAGGTGCCACTACTACTCCAGGAAAATGGCGGATGATGAAGAATATGAGGAGGTGGTGGAGGTAAGACTTTCCTGGTTAGAAATGACATATCTTCTTTCTAAGATGTATTTACCAGTTGTGAGAGCCCAACTCTGACCGTGCAGTATTTTTTTGCAATGACAATCAGAGTTGTGTAGGTGAATCAGTCATTCGGAAAAAAATACATTGTCCATTACAACTTTACAAAGAGACATCATTAAATCACAAGAAAGGAATATTTAATGTTCAATTTCACAGTAATTATGTGGGATTTTGAATTGAAAGGGGGTATAAATTCTCAAACAAATAAAAAAAACCGAAGTATGAGGTACAGGGGCTTTTTACTTTTCCTTCTAAAACTTTTATTTCCTATCCTCCAACACCAATGATCAAAGGACAGAGATGAGGAAGAGAAATTTATGAGAGCTTAAAACTGAACTCTTTCTTAGTGTCTACACGATAATAGGGGAAAGGGGACTACTCCTTACCTTTGCCCCCATTAGTGAATATCCTCAAGGCAGTGTATATTCCATATTCAGAATAGTTATGTGTATGGGTCTTTATATATGTATATGTATGTACATGAGCACACATGTCCCTGAATACGAAAACATGTAAGTACACTTGTGAAGGTCATAAGTGACAAATGGGGCCACCTTCCCACCAGCACCATTATATTTACCCCAATAAACAAGACCATCTTTTGTTTTTGAATCTTTAATAAGAACAAAGATGATAATAGGTATCTTGAAGAACTTCCTCTACATTATTGGTGGGAAACTGAAGCATTTTGTAAAGTCATTAATTACTCATGTTATATTTTATATAACCTTGTTTTAACCATGTTATGGTTTTTGCTCACCAGTCTTTACCTCCACATGCTGGAAATAATAAAATTGGGCTTGGGGCTATTATCTATAAAAATACCCTTCAACGAATCTGAAAATCCTTACAAACTTCCAGTTAATGATGATAATGTAAACATATGAAAATCTCATACTTTTGGAGGCAATTTTTATGTGCTGTTTAATAAGACTGAAATTATAAGAGCTACTCAAAACTGAATTCCAGGTGAAAATACCAGAATCTGTCTTTGGAAAATTATTCTAGGTAACTGGTCTATATTTGGATATAGAAAACTTTTATTCTATAAATAAGATCACCTTTATTACTGAAGAATATGTGTAAAAAACCAGAAGGAATCTCATACAGTGTAGTAGGTATCCTCTCTGGGTTACACACAGGTGGCCTCCTCCTTTATGGTCAGTTTACCACTAGTGTATATTTTGTGTGTGTCCCCAAGGATCAGAATTATCACTATCCAACATTAACACAACTATAAATTAATATCTCCCCATGATGATAATGTCAAGAATACCTTTTAGCCTCCAACTTAAATATTCATCATCTTTCTTAAAATAATTGTGTCCATTTGTCACTGGAAAATGTCCTAGTGCTAGACTTGATTGATTTAACTAGTCATAAAAATGGAAAGAGTATTTTTAGTCAACCCACCCTTACCGTGTTGTTCCCATTACTGCTTCTGCGTCTGACCAGCAGGTGCTAAACCAATACCCTCCTGGCCAGAAAGTGTTGAATTGAGGTCTCTTTGGTCTTGAAACAGATCATGAGAATGGGAGGGTGTAGATTCCAGAAAATTGGTCAGGAAAGTGTTCAAAACCAGGAACTCACTTAAAAAATATATCTCCTAGGGATCTTGGACATTTGAAATAAAATTTTACTGTCATCATTTTTTAAACTTAAACTTGGAAAGAAAGCAATAGAAGCAAAGATGTACTATCTAATTAGCAGCACAGATCTAAAAAAAAATTGTAGTGAGATTTGGCACATAAGTTAATGTCAGGCATTTGAGCAATGTTTCTTTTTTTGTAAGCTTAGTTCTAAGATGTATTTACCAATTGCACGAGTCCAACAAAGGCATAATGGACTGACTTCCAAAGGGCTGCTTTTATACTTGGGGGCCAAGACAATCCAAATGCTTGGGATCATTCATTTTCCTTTAATATTTCAAGTCATTCATGTTTTGTGTGACCATAGGAATGACTCCAAGTAATATCAGCACCAAACAGTATTTTGAAGAGGTCCACATGGCATTTGTTTAGTGCACAGTATGAAAGAATAATTCTCTGTCCTGTCTGTGTGATTCTTGACACTATATGTAAGACTATGTAGGAGAAAAAAAATTTTGAATTTTAAAATAGCACGAGAACAAAGGAAACTTAACTTTGAGGGACAGTAGGGAAGTTTTATACAGTTGTTATCAGAGATGAATAGAGTCAGTAGCCCATGGATGGTGACTAAATATTCTAATGAGAGGTCACTGAGCCAAAGCAGGAGAGAGGAAGCCGTGGAGGAAAATCTCCCAAAGCCCAGTGTTTCCAGTGTCACAAAGTCCCAGTGTGCTCAGTGTCCCCCTCACACCCCGGAACATGGTTTGGTGTCAGAAAGAAGAGTAATGAAGGATAAAACGTTATGAATTTTCTTGACTGAGAAAATGAGGCAACTATTTCATCTTTTTATCCTGCTCCTTGTGTGCTGTGCCTAAATGAGCCTTCCCTTCTCCCTCTGTTTGCCCGGCAGAGTGGGGTGAGGCCGGGGCAGGATTCCACTCTCCTTACACATCTCAAACAAAATGTCAGCCAGTTCCTATGTGTGTCTATTTATTGCTTGTGATGTCAGAAGTAGAACAAAAGTAGACTCGGTTTCACATCCAGGCTGCGGGCACCTCACAGTCGTCAGGAGCAAACCACAGGCTGTCTTGGCCATGATTTGTGCTGAGAACCCACATTTTCCCTTCTCCCCCTGGCATTTACAAGGGTCATGGCAGCCTGTTCAGGACCAATACTCTATTGATGAGGAGTCTCCTGTCACTCCAGAAAAAAACCTTACTGCTTAGTAACCAGAGGAATGTAGGAATAATAGAGCGGTGAATGTGAGTTTGGATCTTATTACTTCTATAATAAAATCCAGCAAAACTTATTCACACTGAGGATTCCATTTTGTTAGTAATAAGTGAATTTTATCATAGGTGCTATTTGCCCAAACTACACACTCAAGATATTGTTACTGTACTTTTTCCTAAGGAAATCTATCTGGGGTAACATAAGAAAAAAAAAATTTACTTGCTACAGGAAAATTTCTCAGTGTATAAACCAACCTCCGACGCCTGGCTGCCCACACCGCATCCTTCCGTCCGGTCCCACGGTGCTCGCTTTAGCTTTCCTGCAGCTTCACAAGGGGACGCGGGCCCCACATGGGGAGGCCCCCGCCCCGCTCCCCAGAGATGCTGCAAAGCCCTCGAGCTTCCCCCTGAGGGAAGGCGCGCTCGCTCTGCTTCTCGTGGTGACGCCTGTGTGTTCTATTTACAGTACTACACGGAGGAGACAGTGTATGAAGAGGTCCCGGGAGAGGTAAGGTCCTGTCCCAACCTGCACAGACCGCGCTCTCACCGGAGCGGGAGGAAGCGCCTCCTCTCAGACTCCCAGGCCCACAAGACCCAAAGGAGCACTGGGGGAGGGCCAGCCGCCCACCTGGGCCCAGATGCTGTGTGAAAAGAGCAAATGTTATCCGTTTGGCAGGTTATTTCGCTATTTTTATCATCTCAGCTGGCAGGGGCCGTTTCCCCCCATCACTCGTGTGAGATCGTGTGTGTGTGTGTGTGTGTGTGTGTGTGTGTGTTGCTAACGAGGACAATGTTAGTGGTTGTCATCACTCTGCGACTGTAACCAGAAGGACCGTGGCGACTCATGTGAACTGTGTGGGGACCAGAATTTTACCATGTAGAGTTGAAATCTGTAGGAGACAGTCTCTGCCACCAGGAACAGCATCTCCAAGACTTTGTGCACGATCAGTAAGATGCAACTCAGATTTTGGCACATTATGGGTTCTGAGACAGCTACTCCCACAAATGCCCTGAAATCAAATTCTTTTATCTCCCTGTGATGAAATACCTTCCTCACAGTACTTCATTTTCTGCGTGGGGCTATTTCACTTTGAGCATGAGAAACAGCGATCTGGATGTTCAACCCTGAATGCTGCTCAGGGAGCCTGTGACTACAGGAAAACCTAGTATCAATAAATGCTGTAAATTTGTTGGTTCTCACAGCCAGTAGTGCATTGATAATGATGGATGGAAAGCAACCAATTGGCAATGATCTGACAACACTTGTGGCAATGTTCAGACTGGACAGTTTCTTCCATATGTTTCTCTTTTCAGAATTGCTAGAATTCTTCCTTTAGTACAGATGATAATTGCTCTAAAGCAAATGATACTACCAGATGGATAGATGAGTGCTTATTTCCTTATAGAATTTTAAATCTTAGGCTAGATTTACTCTTTGAGTTTTAGTTTTTTTTAAATTCGTGATAGCCTATTGTAAGAAACAATAATTTCCCACCTACAACATAGATCTGTTATAAAATAATCACCCCAGTGTATTGTCATCGTAGTTCTTGTCCAGGCAAGCATTTGGAGTGTAACTGCCATTCCAGTTCACACTCATAACTGACTAGAGAATGGTAACCATTTATAAAGTTGATATGATCCATTTTTAAAGCTTATCATTGCCTCTCAAATGCCTGCAAGGTATGCACCCAATTTTTTTCTCATTCAATTAAAAGTTAAAGACAAGAATTTAAGTTTTGCTTGTCTTAACCTTTAGCCTTTTACCTTATCCAGACAATTTAAGAAGATTTTACCTCTTCTTTTTTAGCACCTTTATAGCTTCAGTTTCTCATATCAGAGAAAATATATGATATTTGCACATCTGTGACCTATTTATTTCACTTATGAATATGTCCTGAAGGTACATTCTCATGAGTATAAATGATTCAATCTCATCATTCTTTATGGCAGAGTAATACTCCATTTTATCAACAAAACTACATCTTCTTTTGATTCTTTGTACTTCCTTAAACTGTTTATTTACCTACAATTGCAATCCTAAGGTAATTCAGCATTCATAATTCTGTAACATAATATGTCTTCACGTGGACAGACAGTGTGTCTTCCTGCTTTGTCCTGTTACAGATATTCAGAAATAACACCAGGAATGTAAATCTGACTTGAAGTTAGAATAATATACACCAACACTTCAATAGCAATGTTTTCACTTTTATAACAATGTTGAACTGTATGTCAACTTTCTAGACAATAACAAAAATCATTGAGACTACAACTACGAGGACAATACCTGGCTATGACGAATCAGAAACTTCCAAACCAGCACTGGCAGAGCCAGAACCAGCAAAGCCGACAGAGAGGAAGAAGGTCATCCGGAAGAAGGTGGACTCTTCCAAATTCATGACCCCTTACATTGAACATAGTCAGAAAATGCAGAATCTGTTTAGCACAGTAAGTTTCAAACTTCTAGATTGGTTTAATTATTAAAAAATTAATGGTCTTAAACTGTTCTCAGTGCTGGCTGGATTTTTGTTTTTCAGCCTTGAATGAAATTTTAAAAAAACCTCATTTTTTAGAAACATTCTTTTCTTATGACCTTTGACTTTTCCTTTCATATAATCCATTTGTACTGTAGCCACATCAGGGCATGCATACTTACTGGAATTACTCCTGCAAAAACAAGCATAAGGCCAATAATAAAACATATATTGGTGTTTACTCATGATCAGCCAACCTAGAATAATGAAATCATAAATATAAGTTTAACTGCAGTCAGCTCATGGAAGCTAAAAATATTAGACATATTTAAACTATGTCTGAATGGAATAACTTCTTAAGTAGAATAGCTACCAGTACAAAAAAAAAGGGTCTCTAAGAGGTATATACCAGAAAAAGTTTATAGTTTAGAAAATAAAGATAATACTAAGGACTAATTTGCAATTGAGAATCAAAATGGTGACCTATACCCTAGAGCCATGGTCACATTGTGGAACCCCGTGGGAACTTTAAAACTACTGTCTTTCAGGCCATGCTAGTGTAGCTGCTCCAAGGCTCAGGCCCAGGTGAAAGAAGTTATTTGCTTTTTTTTTTTTTTTTTTTTTTTTTGAGACAGGGTCTCATTTTGTAGTTCAAGCTGGCTCTGAGCTCACTACGTAGCCCAGGCAAACCTTGAACTCAGCAATCCTCCTGCCTCTGCCTCCCGAGTGCTGGGATTACAGGCGTGAGCCACCACACCCGGCACTGTGGTATGTGGTATTGATTGCTGGTGGGCGTGAGTCTCAACCCCCAGCATTGTATGTGGTTACGGAGATCAAACTCAGGGCCTTGCGCTTGCGAGGCAGGCGCTGGAACCACAGAGCTAAATCTCCAGCCCTGTGAAAGAAGCTTTTAAAGCCACCAGGCTGATTCTCATGGGTATCCCCGGCTGAGAAGCATTGAGCTTGACGGTCTCTTGTCCTTACATTCCCATGTATGGCTGTATAGCTTACATTGACTAGTAGCAAATTTAGACCCATTTCAATGGATCTAAATTGATTTTCTATGGTAGGCTGTAGTCTCATGAGGTAGCTTGATTGTACATCCTCTGAGGGCTTCAGAAAATGAAACGTAGCTCAGGGATCATCGGAGTGTATTAGACTGAAGTTCGTGTGAAATCATCCTGCTCTGGAGGGCCAGGTTCACTTTCAGATAAGTCTTAACTCCTGGAGACTATTGATGACCTAAGGCAGGTTTTTTAACAAACAAGATTTTCTTGCCTTTAGAAAAAAATCACTGTGGTATTTAGAAAAGATAGAAAATGATTTTGTTAATTTATTGCCATAAAATTTTGTTAATTTGCACACTATGAACCTGGAATTTCTGATGTTCAGTATAAAGTATTGGCAAAGTTCTGTAGTATTTTTAAAGTGGTTGGTAACTTATCCAATACTATAATTTAGAATGTTTATTATTCCTCTCAAGAGTCTTCTTTGAGGGCCAGAGATTTAGCTCAGTGGTTCTGGTGCCTGCCTCGCAAGCACAAGGTCCTGAGTTCGATCCCAGTAACCACATACAGTGCTGGGTGTGGTGACTCACACTTACCAGCAATCAATACCACATACCACAGTGCCGGGCGTGGTGGCTCACGCCTATAATCCCAGCACTTGGGAGACTGAGACAGGAGGATTGCTTAGTTCGAGGCTTGCCTGGGCTACATAGTGAGCTCAGGGCCAGCCTGAACTACAAAGCAAGACCCTGCCTCAAAGAAAAAAAAAAAAGAGTCTTCTTTGAACCTTAATAGTGACAATTATGTATATTAGTACTAAAGCAAGAATTCATTCTCATAGTTAACAGAAATAATAAAATTGCATTGCTTTATAAAATATTCCATAATTTAGACTTTCCCTTAATTCAGCTGGCATCTCAGCTATTCAAGACACTGAGGTTTAGCCATAACTTCTGAGCTGAATATTTTTGCATTGTATTAGCAATCAAATCTTTTCAGACTTCTCTCATTTTCTATATTTACTTTGTCAAAAAATTGAAGTTCAGGTTTTTTATGGGCATTCAAACAAACAAAAAGAGATAATAATTTTAGGATATTTCTAAGACAATAATCTATAAAAAAATTTCACTCTGTCCAAGATTCAATCATATTTAGGAAAAGCTATTAACATATCTGTTTTAGCATTGCTTGGAAGAGATGGAAAAAATGAAAGCTATTATACCTAGCAATTGTTATAACATGGGGAATTTTTTAAAATGTTGGGATGCATAAGTTGCTTGAAATGTCTGCTGCTGTCTTGTTAAGTTCTGAGCTAATATCTCATATGCTTTTTAGAATAAATACAAGGAAAACTTTGAGAAAGCAAAAGGACAACCATATGCTAGCACAAGCGATACTCCAGAACTTCGCAGAATCAAAAAAGTACAAGATCAGCTCAGTGAGGTGAGTTGCATTGATAAAATAAGGAAGACAGACATTTCCAAACTATGCCTAGTACTGGAGACTGAAGGCTGTAATATATGGAAGAAGATTAAGGGGTAGAGACAGCAGAGGTTATAGAGTATGTTACTGTAAATATGAACCCAGAGACTTTTTTCCCAATTTTTATTTTTTAAAAGCTTGTCTTAGCAGTTAGCTTGGGAAAAGAGCATGGGATGAAAACTTTAATTCATTGTGGTTCTCACAGTGAAGCATGGTGAAGCCAAGAAGCACTGGGTTGGAAATTTGGCCAAGAAAGCAGAGAGTGGTGGATACAGATGTTCTGTGCATCTTTGAAGATCATAGTGTCCCAGCTAAAAGGCAGACACTTTGCTTTGTGGTACAGTCTTAGGTTTATCGGTTAATGCTCTTCATTTATATGATATTCTTTGACATACTTACATGTTCATGCTTGTCAAGAACTCTAATCTCTCATTGTTTCTGCAGGTTAAATATCGAATGGATGGCGATGTTGCTAAGACTATCTGTCACGTGGATGAAAAAGCAAAAGATATTGAACATGCAAAGAAAGTGTCGCAGCAAGTCAGCAAGGTAAGATGATGGCATGGATGGTTGAGATATTTGGTGTCCCA
This sequence comes from Thryonomys swinderianus, assembly GCA_004025085.1. Taxonomy (NCBI): domain Eukaryota; kingdom Metazoa; phylum Chordata; class Mammalia; order Rodentia; family Thryonomyidae; genus Thryonomys; species Thryonomys swinderianus. Next base: position 25,333 of record PVIC010010705.1, read on the forward strand.
CAGTGTGCCTTAAGGGAGAAAGAGACAAACCTGATTCTGCTCACCAGTCCCATGGTCAGGGTGAACTGAGTGCCCACATTCATGAAGGGGCCTCCACAAAGGGCTGAAGTTGCCCAAAGGAGGGATGGTGGATTGAAGCTTGCCCAAAGAGTCAGATGCAGTTCAGCTAGGGGCTGGCTGCCCTGAATATACCTCCATTGTTGCTGGACTCTCTTTATATTTTGAGGGAAACTGAATTTTCATGAGAAATTTCCAAATAGAAATGTAGGCTACTAACTAAAAAAAAAAAATGTTCAAGTACTGTACAAATGAAATGTGTTTGCATGCTAAATTGAATCAACGATCGATTGCTAATAACTGTTGAAAAGAATCTATAGAGAATCAGTTTTTTAAAGTTAGAATTTCAAGGAAAGATTATGGGTATGGGTAAAGTATCTTAAGATTCTGGCATGGCCAAGATTTTCCTTGTAACTCATGGGCAGCTTGTGCTTGAGGCTGCCTTCACTGTTGTCCATTTCTGCCTACCATGGGTCTCTTGCTCTTCCTGTTCAGGTTTTATACAGGCAGAACTGGGAAGACACCAAGGATAAGTACCTGCTTCCCCCTGATGCCCCTGAACTTGTCCATGCCATTAAGAACACAGCCATGTTCAGTAAGGTAAGAGCCTCTGCTTCATTGCCATGTCTAGCTGCCCGTGTAATCCAGCCATACACTTTAGAGCAATCTTTGATAAACTCCTAACAGTCTGAAGTAATCACAATCTTACTTGTAAGTAGCTTTGAGACATATGGGAACAGAGGAATGGGGTAGCCAAGGCGTCAGCCTGAACTCCTCTCAAGGATGGTTCTTGGGTCAAGTGGCAGAGAGGTCCTTTCAGAGCCTGAGAATCGAGTTTGGTGATAGCTGGTTATCCAAACAAGGATTTTAGTTCAACTTTAAGATTTTCTACAAAAATAAATTTATATGAAAACTTAAATGCTAATCTATAGAGAGACAGCTCTGTGGATAAGTATATAACCTTAAACAGAAGGTAAAAATAAACTATTCATAGTAGGGAGAACATGCTCCTTAGAACAATTAAGATTTCAATAGAGTAATGTTCTAGATTTTTCTGTAGATTTTGTGTTACATTTTGGATATCCCTGGCTGTTGCTTTTTAAAAGAAGTTTATATTGTAGTCAAAACTATAGGAAATGCTTCCTGGTTCCTTATACTTGTGTTCAAATTTATTGCAAGAGGCAGGCAAAGTCACAAGGAGAGGATAAAACAAACTCAGCAATATCTGTGCCAAAGTCAGGACAAGCTATTAATAGAATGTCTTGGATTGAATGGAAAGGGAGAAGCTCTCTGACAATTTCATTAGCCTTTGCTCCCCCCTTGCTCTTGATTCCTTAGACCATTGATGAATAAGTTTAAAACAATGTATTTCATGTACATATGCTCTCATTTTCTCATAACTTTTAACTCTTTTTCTGATTTAGAAACTGTACACTGAAGACTGGGAAGCGGACAAAAGTTTATTTTACCCATATAATGATAGCCCGGAACTGAGGAGGGTGGCCCAGGCCCAGAAAGCTCTCAGTGATGTAAGTGAAGTGTGACTGGCCTCATCTGGAAGTGGGGAGTCAGGAAGCTTTGGGTTACGTTTTCTGCAGATGGCCACTGCATTGCTGTCACCAAGACTAAGTGCTGTGATTGCAGAGGAGCACATTCCAAACTGTAGTTTGTATCACCTTGTTGAAATTCATATTCTGTAACTTATACTTTATATTAGATATCATGTAGCTCAATCCTTCCTTCTTACAGGTCAGAAAACTGTCTCAAAACCTATATAGACAGTGCAAGTGTGAGCCCAGACTTGTGATTGCAAGACCAGTGTTTTTCCCACTAGTACATGCAATATTCTTCCCTTTGGCTCTAGTTAAAGTCCTTCGGTGGCAACAAAGAGACATTTCTGAAACACCTGTCAGAATCACAACCACTATTGCAAATTTATCCAGTGAATGGTGTTGTTGCGGGGCTCTGCTTTGCTATTAATCATCAGTGTGTAGTTGTCTCACAAAAAGCTCTTAGCAGTGATGTACATAAGACAGTTCCCACTTAGCAAAAAGGCAGTAGCTCCTCTTGTCAGAATTGTAATACCCTAGAAAGTGAATGTTATATACTACAGAAATTTGAAAAGCTGGAGAGTCCTCAGCATTGAAATAATGGGACTATCAGACAGTCCCATTTAGAGCTCGTGTTGAGTGCTCTTGTTTCAAGACATTTTATATCTTAACAACTGGATTTGCAGGAAACCATATTGAAAAATCCAGAGACTATTGTGCTAGTCTTTAGCAGAGCACTTTTTTTTTTTTTTTTTTTTGAGACAGGGTCTCGCTTTGTAATTCAGGCTGGCCCTGAGCTCACTATGTAGCCCAGGCAAGCCTTGAACTCAGCAATCCTCCTGCCTCTGCCTCCCGAGTGCTGGGATGACAGGCGTGAGCCACCACGCCCGGCAGAGCACTGTATTATTAAACAGTACGTTACTAGACTTGTCCTCAACACAGACTCAACAACAAGACAACTGAGACTTACTAAAATTCACTCCCAGCAGATTCTAGGATTTTATCCTCCCTTGAACCAAAGGTAGACAAGTCTCCAACATTTGAGCTCACGTTTCTATTACCTCTAATTTCATGTCACCGTAAACTTAATGAACACATTTTCCATCTCACTTTCCATACAATTTATTAGAATGTAGCACAGATAAACTTTTACCCTTCCACAGATTTTGTTAGGAAATATAGAGAAATTTTGACATTATTCAGTACACAGTACAACTTTAGTCTGTGAGTTCCTCCTGCTTGTCTTTGAAGACTATTTTATTTTTTTGGTTCTGTATATTAAAAATTCATAGTAACATTATAAGATCTTTGTCAAGTGATAAATAGCTATTTATTGAAAGTGTTATGGATAGAAATCTTGTGAGACAGAAAATATTACCAGAAGTTTCCATGGTGTCCCGAGAATTTATAATCAGCTTTATAGCATGAAATATTACATATCAAACCAAAAGAAATTAAAATGTCACTCAACAGTCTAATAACTGTATGAGAAAGGATACACGTCAGTACTCTGAGTGACTCATGGAGGTAGTGATCATGAGGAGGTGTAGTGATGAAAAAGAAAGGCATTTCAATAAGGGAGTGCCTGGACCAAAGGATGGGGTCATATAAGTGTTAAGTGTTAAAGAAGAACATAAGTGAATGATGCAAGTGTTTTTTTGGAGGAGATTTATGAGCCTGCTGGCAGCAGGACCTTCAAAACCAGACAAAATACTTTTGACACGATAGGGTAAGCAATAGAAGGATCATAAGATTATGGAGAGAAAAACAATATGGTAAAAATAGAATCTGGAGACATTTCGACTGGCACAATGTGGTGAATGTGGACTAGGAAAAAGTAGAAATCATGATAATTGACAGAAGTCTATTTTAGTGCTATCGATGGGTCACAGAGATGATAGAGAACAAAAAAGAAAGGAATCTGAAGATAATAAACATTAATGAGTGATAATGACATTGGACATTAGAGACAAAGGAGAGAAAGTCCTCATAGATGAGTTTATGACCATAGACAGATGGTCTGAGTGAACAAGCATACAGCTGGTGAAGATGCCTTAATGGAGAAAGAAACTGACTTGAGATAATGGAAGGGACAGATGAAGGCATCCTGTGCATACATTAAAAATTTTGTACAGTTCCTGAGATGTGAGATCAGGACAAGAAGTTAGTATTTAAACATCACCAAACAAAAGCAGTAGCTGAAGATACAGAATGTGAGAGCAGGCAGAGGGGTTCACCCCAAGGGCAGAGTGTTGGAGGATACCCACTACTAGGATGTCAGGAAAGCTGCTGATAAATGGATGGGAGCACAACAGAGGAGTTAAAGGGGGACCAGGAAATGCTGTGTCATGTAAGCCTAGGGGAGGCTTCCAAGGGACACTTAATCTCCTGGCATCTCCCTGTACCCATAAAACAGACATGAAGTATTACCTCACAGTCCACTGGTGTGTGGACTTTGAACAATTGCAGTTGTTTACATTTTGGAGTTATCACAACAGAAGACATAATAAAGGAGAGTATACAATAATGCAGTAAATTCTTCCCCTCTGGTGCTTAGCAGTTAGGATAGAGCTTCTATTTCTACTTAGACCCAAGTATGCACTGTCAGTTTACCAACAAGGCTATTAATGCTATTGTCAGCACCATGAATTTCAGCAATTATTGAGCACAGTGTCCTAGACAATCTATTGTTTCCACACTGTGTCCCTGGGTAGGCACAGGTACTTTGAGAGAGAAGCTTGGATTTGAGGCTCTTTTCTCTGTGTCTTTCCCTCTCTTCTTTTTCTCCTTCTTGTGTCCTTCTTAATTCTACTTATCATATTTTCTTTATCATTTAAACAGAGACAAAAACTTTCGAGACAAAGAGATTCTTCAAGCTGACCTAGAATGTAGAATTCTAAATAGATAGAGTGTGGAATTGTGGCACATGCCTGTAATCTTACCATGGGAAGCTGAATCTGGAGGACCATGAGTTGAAACCCAGCCTGGGTAATTTAGCAAATTATTGAATCCCTGTTGGTGGAAGAAATTCTAACTAGATAGAACTCTGAACAAAGTTCCTGAGAGACAAGAATTTTGAGCTGATTTCTCTCAAACTTCTGATTTCCCTGAAACTTCTTGACAAGATGTCATACTTAATCAATATTTCTCCTGCTTAAATGTTGTCTTCTCCCTAAGGACTTAGCCAGCCATGGAAAATTCCACTTGTCTTTTGCCTAAAACAAAATTCTTCACTTAAAAGCAATTCAGCTGTAGAATTTTTTTTTTTTTTAGACAGGATCTCTCTTTGTAGTTCAGATTGGCCCTGAGCTCACTATGTAGCCCAGGCAAACCTTGAAGTCAGCAATCCTCCTTCCTCTGCCTCCTGAGTGCTGGGATTACAAACGTGAGCCACCACGCCTGGCATTGTGGCATGTGATACTGATTGCTGGGCATGAGTCACCAGGACCAGTATTGTTGTATGTGGTTACCAGGATCAAACCAGGGACCTTGCAATTGCTAAGCTGGTGCCCAAACCACTGAGCTAAATCATGAGTGTATAAACAATGATGGGTGTGTAATCAATAGGTGTGTAAACAATAGTGATGGTATCTCTGATAAACTCCTTGAAAGAAAGGAAAGCTATGTTGAGTAGACCTCAGAGAAGGATATTGAATCTGCCTTAGCAGTCAGAGAGGGCTGAGGAGGGAAAGCCACGCTGTTCTGAAGTGTGGAAAGGCATAAACGTTCTTACAAAGGTGGGGAGAGGGTAGAACTGGGTTGTTCTAAGTGAAGGAGTAGCGTCTATGTGGCCCTGAGAAACTTGAGGACTGATTGTGTTTGAGAGTTTATGAATAGGTGGAAGCAGTGTGTAAGATTGGTGAGGAAAAATGTGAAAGAGTCAGAGTGAGGGGGTTGTGTGATTCATGGGCACTGTACATATTCATAGGCAATAGAAGTCTTTTTATAGGCCGAAAAGAAGGAGTTCATAAAAAGGAGGGACTGAAGCCATGAAAAAGAGAAGGAGCGAGACACAAAGGATGATGGGAAGGAGCGGTGCAGAAAGCACGAGCTGTGCCCTGGGTGCAGCTCCTCAGAGCCAGGGCAGGGAGCGGGAGTGGCAGAGGTGGCTTGGAAACATGTGGGAAGGAATTGGGAATGAGATGTACTTGACTGGGGGCCTGCGGGCGGTGTTGGGATTTTAGACTAGCTGTTTTAGACCAGGGCTGACCAGAGACGCACCGTGGGATGTTCAACCTTTATTGAAGACAAGCAGCAGTGGGGTATCATGAAGTCCTAGGGTACACGGCGCAGGGTCCAAAGCAAGTTGCTGTTCACCAAAAGTGCTACTGTGTAGGTACACGGATTTTATGCTGGAGTCCAAAGGCCTTCTCCCCTGGATTGCTCTCCATGTTCCTCTTTAACTCTGTGTAGCACATTATTATTGTTCCATTTATACATTCGTGGGACTTTTCTTCTGCAGCACTGTATATTATTGTGATGGAATTAATCCAAAGCTGGAGATTGGTTAGTGGGTCTGAAGAAAAGGCAAAAGGTTGAGAGTGGAAGTAGCTGGTTAAAAGAGAGTTGTAATTATAAATTGTACCATGAAAAGGAATATAAGGAAACAGACATAGGGGCGAGAGTGCTGGAGAAGAGGAAGACTCAAAGAAATAGAAATAACTGGCAATGTTAAAAGAAAGTAATGTAACATCTAGAAGGACAGATTCTGGTAACACGACACACGAAAGTTTAAGACTTCAAAGATTAGAATATCGTCCATTTAAAAATGCTAGCAAGTGAGCAAGGGTGGGGTGCAGCTCAGTGGCACCCTGCCTGCCTGGCAAGTACAAGGTCCTGAGTTTGATCCTTGATACTTAAAAAAAATGGCAACATAAGAAATAGTTTAATTATCTGTGGTTCATGAACATCTTTGTCGTTTTGCCTTTTGAATTTTGTTAGGTTGCCTACAAAAAGGGTCATGCTGAACAGCAATCTCAATTCACGCCTCTGGCTGATCCTCCAGACATAGAATTTGCCAAGAAAGTAACCAATCAAGTGAGCAAGGTAAGTAAATAGAGCTGGGACACTGTCTCTTTTGAAAACTCAAAATAGGGATGTATCTGAAGATGAAACACAAAGACTATTTGTGACTCCCAAAACCTCTAAAGCAATATAATCATCAACAGCATTAAGTATGTGAAAAAATGTTTAGCCAGCTTTATGATTCAATAACTTTTAAATGTCAAAGTCACCTTGTAACGATAGAGTCTATGTTCTAATATCACTTGATTAGTTTTACTTATGAGGGTGATAGTAACAGTACTAAGTAACCACTCTCTTCCACAGAGGCTGTATTTAATTCAGTGTGAAGACCCTGTGTAGATTTATGCTGTCAGATGCGGGCATGAGTGGGCTCTCTGACATATTAGTTGACAGCAGTGGGCAGTGGACTTCATAACTTGAGGTCCTAGCAAACAGCTTAGTTTGTCTATATTTAGGCTGATAAATGACTGAGGAATGCAGCCCTGACGAGGAATGCAGGAAGACAAATGTTCAGCTCATGAATAAGCCTGTGTTCAAGTCCTGGTCCACATCAGGTCACTTTCTCCCAGGGCATTACTGCTTTTAAATACCTTTCTTTTTCCTCTGTGGAGTTGAGTCTCTGGTGTTCTGCTTGAATTTTGATGGAATCTCAAGATTTCTGTTTTGAGGGTCAGGTGTAATGGTGTGCTTATGTAATCCCAGCACTTGGGAGGCTAAGGCAGGAAGATGGACAGGACCTTGAATCGAATCTAAGCTACATGGTGAGCTCAAGGTCAACCTGAGCTACACAATGAAAGCATTGTGCCCTCTCTCTCTCTCTCTCTCTCTCTCTCTCTCTCTCTCTCTCTCTTTCTCACACACATATACACATATACACACACACATCCTTTCTACTTCCCTCCTACCTGCAAATGAAGGTGAAGGTCATAACTTCCTCAGCAAATATCAGGTTGCAAACAGTCCACCTACCCTGACCTATTTCAGCTGGGCAGTAGGAGGAAATAGCAAGTTTTGCTTTGGGGAGGGAAAGAAGAGTTGAGGCTGGGTAGCCTTACAGTTTATTTTGAATCTTGTGTGATACCTTTTTAAAAGTCAGATATCTGTCTCTCATTGTGATAACTGACCTCAGTTTTCCTCAATCAATCTACACACAGATCAGCTGATTCTTAATAACCAGTCCACTCTTCAGCCCTCATTAAGGACTGCTGATGCTTTACAGTTTGAAGTTATATATATATTTCAAAGTTCTCTGTAACCTTGCTTTGAGATGTATCCAGCCTGATTTGCCTCTTTCAGTGCTAGTTTTTCCCTCTAATAGAAAGTATGGGTAGGGCAGTATCTCTACCAAAAAAAAAAAAATCTGAGATTAGGAAATGTTAAACTGAAGTCTGTACATTAAAAAACGAGGGCTTGAGGTCCCAATTGACCCTACTCTTACCCTGCAAAAGAATGAAAAGAATAATATCACAGTGACGTATGTTAAATTTTCTTTTCTCTAGAGTATCTTCCTTCTGTGATGATAGCAATTACTGTACAATTACTATAATAGGCATCAAGTCTTGGGCCCAGGGATTCTGGGGCTAGGTCCAGGGTTCTAAAATTAACAGTTATGCAACCCATGCAAGCCAAGTGAGTTGGCACATGCCTTTAATCCAGCACTCAGGAGGCTGAGATAGGATTGAGAGAGTTCAAAGCCAGCCTGGACCACACAATAAATTCAAGGTCAGGTTGTACTTCAGGAGACTCTCTCAAATAAAGGCAGGCAACAACAACAACCTCACTTGCTATTAATTACCATATTAACCTTTTTGAAAAGAAAGGGAACAGGGCATTTGGGAGAAGTCTGTGGTCCTTTCACCCAAATTCATTGTGTCTGCATGTCCCTTACGCTTAGTGCTTGTTCTGTTAAAGTATGTAGAAAACTGCTTTTGTTTCCTTGAAGGGTGTGGTGGAGGGGTAGCCATGTAAGCAATTTGAGACCTACGTGTTTATGTCTTCAACACAGTCCTGTGAGCCACAGAGAGGACTGGCTCTAACCAACCTGGATCCAGCTCATAGACCTGGGTTGGGCTTGGCTAGGTCAACTGTATTTCAAGAACGTAAGTTCAAGGTAGTTTCATATTATAGTCTTGGTTCAACTTAGGCTAGTTGAGTAAATATCTGTGAGATGACTTCTGTGTGTTACGGTTTGTGTTAGAGTCGAAGGATATGAAAATGACAAAGATATAACATCCCTTTTCAAGGAGTTCCTGACCTAAGAGGCAGGTGGGGGTCGTGTTTGGGATTAAAATGGAACAACAGGTCAATTTTTGGATTATTGCATTATTTATTAAAAATTTTAAGTACAAATGAGGAAGTTTAACTCACTAGCCTGCATACTGAATTTTTCTGTGATTGTTGCTTTCTAGATAACTAGTTTTTTTTTTTTTCTTTTTTTTGAGACAGGGTCTTGCTTTGTAGTTCAGGCTGGCTCTGAGCTCACTATGTAGTCCAGGCAAGCCTCAAACTCAGCAATCCTCCTGTCTCTGCCTCCCGAGTACTGGGATTACAGGCATGAGCCACCACGCCTGGCACTGTGGTATGCGGTGTTGATTGCTGGTGGGCGTGAGTCTCCACGCCCAGCATTGTATGTGGTTACCAGGATCGAACTCAGGACCTTGCACTTGCAAGGCAGGCGCCAGAACCACTGAGCTAACCCTCCGGCCCTCTAGATAACTAGTTTTGTTAAAGCTTAGTAATTAATGCCTAAGTTTACTCAGTATGGAAATCTTGGGTTGATAGGTTTTATTGTAAATTATAGAGGATAACTTTGGGCTGTCTCTTCAACATCTGGGAACACTTGCAAATTTGAAATTTACTGTTTCTACATTCATTAAAGAGAGGGAGATTTAATGTTGTTTCTATTTTCTAGCCCTGTTACTCAATTTTCTGGTTGTGTAAATTGACATTTCACTGACAGCTTTTTTGAAAATATTTATTAAAGACCTAAGAACAGCCTGGTTAAGGTATTTAAAAAGTTGCCAGGGTTGCCGGGCATGGTGGCTCACGCCTGTAATCCCAGCACTCGGGAGGCAGAGACAGGAGGATTGCTGAGTTCGAGGCTTGCCTGGACTACATAGTGAACTCAGAGCCAGCCTGAACTACGAAAGCGAGACCCTGTCTCAAAAAAAAAAAAAAAAGTTGCCAGGGGTGGTGGCACATGCCTGTACTCCTGTAATCCCAGCACTTGGGAGGCTGAGGCAGGAGGATTGCCATGAGTTCAAGGCCAGACTGATCTACATAGTGAGTTCAAAGCCAGACTGTGCTATATAGCAAGACTCTTTAAAAAAAAACTTAACAATTTAAAAAGTGATATTGTGAAATAGAAAATATTCAAAAGGAAATGAGGTGTAGAGGTAAGTAACAAGAGGAAGAAAAAATATGATGATAACAAAAAAGAGAAACAAGGCTTGTGTATATAGGAGCAAGGGGTTGTGGGGTGAGTGGGGGAATGGAAAAAATAAGAATTAAATTGTGTCATGTGCTGGTAAAAATTCTCAATATTGTGTGTGATCACGATGTGTATATATATATATATGTATGTATGTATGTGTGTGTGTATATATATATATATATTATACCAATAAAGATTCAAATTTTTTTTAAAAGCCAATCATGACCTTATTCAATTTACATCTTAATTGGCAAGTCCTGTATCTTGCTTTCCTTAGTTTCTTTCTTTTATTTTCCTAGCAAAAATACAAAGAAGACTATGAAAATAAAGTGAAAGGCAAATGGAGTGAGACACCTTGCTTCGAAATTGCCACTGCCAGGATGAATGCTGACAACATCAGCACAGTGAGTAGGAAGCGACGGGCAGATGCCCTGGGAGGGGCCTCTTTTGTGTACTGGGCCCCAGAACCTCTGGGGCCCCTCTCCTCAGGGACAAGTGGCCTGATGCACAATTCCTACTAAAGAAAGAAACTCTGCAAACCTTCTTTCTTTTTGAAAAATAATATTGTGACCTGTTTTTATTATTTTTCATCTCAGTTCTCACAGGAGCAAGATGGTAACACCAAGTGAAATTAGTAGCAGTTCAAGTGAATCTTCTTAATTTATTATTTGCCTATGGAACCAAGCTATACATTTGAATAATTGATTAGTGTAGCTAGCATCTTTTCACTAAAAATCAGAAAACTATTTATTCTTTTTTTCTTACTTTTCTACTCCTGGATTTCAAGAGCCCTTTTCCAGGAGTCAAGGAAGGCTTTCTAATTATTTCTCCAGACTATTTAATGTTTCCAAATCTCTGTTAAATTGCTTGTTGTTTTTGGAACAGCACTATAATCTCTAGCTTTGATCTGATCTGCCTATAACCAGTGAGTGTGGCTTTGATATCTTCTCCGAATACCCATTGCTTTCTATGCAAACAGTTGTTTCCCCAGCAGCACTCTAGTATGTTTCATATCTTACAGAGGAAATACCAGGAAGATTTTGAGAACATGAAAGACCAGATCTACTTCATGCAAACCGAAACACCAGAATATAAAATGAACAAACAAGCTGGGGTGGCGGCTAGCAAGGTACAAGGGAACTCTCCCATTGATTTTGATGGTTTTGGTAGGCGAATGGCTGAAAATTCTGGCTCTTGCATGTAATGGTAAAAGAGGTGCATCCGAGTTTCAGTTTTGCATCTCCTTCTTTTGCATCCTAAATTGACAGTTTTCTGAAGTTCTTAAATGTTGATGAACTAGGATTCCTTCAATTTTTATGGTTATATTGGCTGAACTAGTGGCTTAGATTAGGACTGTGGTCAAGACCAGGATAAGTTTCTTGTTCTACTCCCTGTGGTCTCTCCTGATGGGGCTTTGGACCACCCCACTGCCGTTCACAACTTCTACACTTGGCTGGAATTAAAAGGGTGGCAGGCGCTGTAGAAGGTCGAGGTGAGGGTGCTGCCATTATCCCTCCCCAGATCCTTCCTCCTCTTCCTGCTCGTACCTTAAATACCTGTGTATTTACCACATGGTTGCAGGTGAGGCCTGGGATAGGTTGATGATGCTTCTAGTTTCTTTTCTTTCAGTATACGTTGGAAGACAGGCAGCTAGAGTTGAACGGCTGGGTGAAAGTTCTATAGCACCAAGCCTCTGGGTGACGTTAATTGTGTATCTTGTTCTCTCTCACTATTTACATACCTTTCTCCGAGGTCAAGTGTCATGTGCTATTCTTTATTTTGTCTGTCCGAGAGCCAGGCACAAAATCAACTCCCTCTAGACATTTTTAATGAATAGAGAATGAGAAGAAAAAGTATCATGAAAATGTATGCAGTATCTCTGTTGCTGTTACTGAGTTATTGTATTTTCCTCGTAAAATGTCAAGCTGCCATTTTCCTAAAGAGCAAATTGATTTGTGGAAATGTGTCATAATAGTCATAATGGAGATGAGGACAAAAATAACCTGTGGAGTTACTCTATCCCTCTACTCCATCCTACAGGTAAAATACAAAGAAGACTATGAAAAAAATAAAGGAAAAGCAGATTATAATGTACTTCCTGCCTCAGAGAACCCACTGCTCAAGCAGTTGAAGGCTGCAGGAAATGCCCTAAGTGATGTGAGTATATTCTTCTCAAAAAATGTTTTCTAAACCTTAGCTGCAAGAGAGATGAAATGTTTCTCCTCCTACATAGATATGTAGGACTACATAGATATATAACCTTACAAATACTTTATGGTTAGGGTTTCATGGAGTTACCTAAGTAGAGGGAGGCACAGCCTCTATGATTTTCCAGGCTTTTGGATTTAGCTCCATGGGGAGGAAAAACCTCATCTGTTTATAAGCTCTGGATATCTGGGCCTCTGTATGGTCAAAAAATACACCATACAAGCTGGGCGTGGTGGCTCACGCCTGTAATCCCAGCACTCGGGAGGCAGAGACAGGAAGATGGCTGAGTTCGAGGCTTGCCTGGACTACATAGTGAGCTCAGAGTCAGCCTGAACTACAAAGTGAGACCCTGTCTCAAAAAAAAAAAAATACACCATACAAGTGATTTTGACCAGAGGATCAAATGTAGATCTTAGAACTTTGCAGACCATAGGCCTTAAAAGATGTCTCCTTACATCTTCACAGGAATTTCTACTTTGTACTTGTAGACTGGCTGAGTTCCTGACTAGGCCATTAGATGTAAAATAGATTAGGTAAATGAGCCTTAGCCTGGCATTAAAAGATTAATGGCCCAAGACAAATGAGACCATATAAACACACACATGTATACACGTGAAGACAGACTGAATATGTGATTACTTGAGGATTTTCCTTAGGGTTAGAGTGTGTTAAACTTTCTTAATAGGTGAAGACTTTGTAGTTTTCTGAGTGGGTTAGTCATCTTTCCTTTGCTCTGAATTGAGTCAGCACTGTAGGAAATGTGTCAAGTGATTTGGGGGTGGGTAGAAGTGACTAAGCCCATCAGCACGTGTAAATGGGTTTGTCTAGACAACTGTGCTGAGAAATTGAGGCACAGAATTTTTCTAAATGAAGAACAGCTTTATCAAGCATATAAAATCTCAGGTATTGATTTACTTTGTTGGAAAGAAAAAAAATAAAAAACCCAGGACTATGAACAGTGAAAACAAATAGAATCATTTAAATTTTGAAAACAACATGAAAAAGTGGCAGTGATCTGTTTTCTCAGCTGTACACGTAAAACCAATAACTGATTGATGTTGTTCAGGCTAAAGATAATTCTTATCAGAGTTAGCAATGACTCATGGTTTCAATTCTTATAGAGGTCTTATTTGTAAGGAAAATTGTTTGCATAATGAAAGTTTCCTTGTCTTGTTACAAGGTAGAAGAGTTGTTCATTTCTCAATCTGTTGTTTCATGTTTTTTTTTGTTTTTTAATTAAACAACAAGATTGCCATGTTGGTTGCAGCCTCATTATTGGAGAAGTGGTGGAGAGAGACAAAGCAGCTGAGAAACACACGCGATTTTTCCAATAAAGGCCTTGGGCTGAGGTGGTGCATTGGTTCTTTAACCATCTGAAAATGTTAAACACTTACACTTTATAATAATTGTTAGTAGAAAAGGCTTATAATCCATGACACCCTATGTTTGATTGTCAGTTTTTAAGACAGTTGACAGGTAATAGCTTTTCTTCTTTTGTTTAGTGTTGGAAATACAGCTGTTATAATCAGTGTGGGAGTGACAGGAATTTAACTGACTTTTCTTCTTTGACAGAAACTATACAAGGAAAACTATGAAAAGACAAAGGCAAAGAGCATAAATTATTGTGAGACCCCCAAATTTAAGCTCGATACAGTTTTGCAGAACTTCAGTAGTGATGTAAGCAATCCTCCCATCACCCTTTCTGTTAAAAAGACCTGTCATTTATTTAATAAATAATTTAATCAAACAATAAATGAAATCTATTTTGTCTTTCAGACCAAATATAAAGATTCCTACCTAAAGAATATTTTGGGACATTATGTAGGCAGTTTTGAAGACCCATATCATTCACATTGCATGAAAGTTACAGCTCAAAACAGCGATGTAAGTTCTGAGACAACTGTTTGACTTCCACAATAACAGGTTCAGGGGCATGAACATGATGGCTGCATCATACATCGGATTTGTTTCTCCTCATAGAAAAACTACAAAGCTGAATATGAAGAGGACAGAGGCAAAGGCTTCTTCCCGCAGACCATAACTCAGGAATATGAAGCAATCAAGAAACTAGATCAGTGTAAAGATGTAAGTCTGAAGTACTAACTTCAGTTACTGTTTTCTGTAATGTCTAGTGGTCAAAAATTTAAAATTATTTAAAATTTTAAATTTAAAATTTAAAACTATTTAAAATTCTTATGTTTTCAAATAAATATGAGGGGGAAATTCTAAGAATAAACTTTACTGTGTGGTAGATGTACTTGGCACCTCCATATTTCAAAAGCTAATTCTAGCTTATTTTCTTAAGGAGTTATTGGAAATTTGATGGTGGGAAATTTTCTCATACACATATGAGAGCATGTCTAAAAAAACAGAAGGTTGTTTTATTAACTACCAGTTTCATTTCTTTGAGGTGATGGTGTTGTGCTTGGTTGGGTTTGACAGGAGCTGTTCTCTCTTTGTTCTCTCTCAGCATACCTACAAAGTCCATCCGGATAAGACAAAATTCACTCAAGTGACCGACTCTCCCATTCTGGTACAAGCCCAAGTCAATTCCAAACAGCTGAGCGATGTAAGTTTCACAGATATCCAGGAAATCGAGTTATGAGGGAGAACATTAATGCGTACCACCCAGTTTTGTTTCTTTTCTGTGGTGCTGGGCTAGAATACAGGACCTCCAGCTGGCTAGACAAGCACTCCACCACTGAGCTACTTCCCAGCCCAAAACATCCATTTTTTTTTGTTGCATTTATAAAAAGGTCATGTAAATGATAGCAAGTTTAACTTATTTATTTTGTGATCACCTAAAATAATTTCTATTTGTTTTTTTCTGAATCTTGTTAGGCAGGTAAAAATTTTTCTCTGAAGGAAACTAAAATAGCTTAAAACATTGAAAAGAATATAATTTCTAGAATCAGACAAAACTTCATTTTGGCCAGAGATTTAGCTCAATGGCACTATTTCTGCCTTGTAAGCATAAAGTCCTGTGTTTGATCCCTGATACAAAAAAAAAAAAATCCAGCTCTGTTACTTATGACCAACTGGCCAGGGTATTTAACCTCTCTATGCACAGTATTTCCTTTTGTAATTTGTGGCTGACGTGAAAATGAAGTACAAGGAGAAGTTGTGTATCTCACACCATGGCTCAGATGAGATACTCAGTATACGGGATTTCTGTCTTCCAAAGATGTTTTTGGAAAATAAAGACATTGAGACCAGTTGTTTCACATACATTTTGTGTGAATTTCAAAATTCACATTAAATGAAATAGACAAAAATAAAAATAATTTGATAGATTTATGGCCAGAAATGACGTATGTGTGATAACTGTAGAAATGATTCAGCAGTAGATTACCACTGACAGTGACAGGAAAGGCTGGCTCTGTGTGGTGGACTCTCCTGGGGGAGCTAGGATGTGCCTGGAGAGGAAGAGCCCCTTATTCTGTTAGGGCCCTACTGTGGTGACATATGTGGAGACAACTGTATAGGGCCCAGCACTTGGGTTCAGGAATGTAGGGTGTCCTACCTAACCTCTGCATCACTCTTCTGTTTGTTTGTTTGTCTTGTTTCTTTGTTTTTTCAAGACAGGATCTCACTATATAGTTTAGGTTGATATTAAATACACTACATTGCCCAAGCTGATCTCAAATTTGCAACAATCCTTCTGCCTCAGCCTTCCTGGTGCTGGGATTATAAGTGTGACCATCATGGCTGGTTTCAATTTCTCTTTTGATCTTAGCAACTTTGTCAGTTACTTTATAAAATATACCACACAAGAGAAGTTCCTGTATTTCGGAAAAATTCTTCTTCTGAACTAATTGTTTCTCTTTCTCTATGCCTTCCTCCTCCCTCCTTCTTTCTTTCAGCTAAATTACAAAGCAAAGCATGAAAATGAAAAGTTCAAGTGCCATATACCTCCTGACACTCCTGCCTTCATACAGCACAGAGTTAATGCTTATAACCTGAGTGATGTAAGTTCTTCACACACTGTACCATGTCGTATGATGACTCACTGCGACTCAATGCACATTTAAATGTAAAGATGGCAGGAACTATTAACATCTGTGTCATATTCCTGTCTCTGCCATTATAACAAGGGATGCTCCTTATGAAACAAACATGTGCGGCAATCTTGTAAGTAGTTTCTTTCGCTTAAGCAATCAATATATTTTAGCCGACCCTCAACACACCATCATTCATTTATGCTTAATAGTAGTTGTTTGTTTGTTTGAATGGTCTCTGTACTGACAGGTTGGTCATGAACTCCTGGACTCAGGTAACGTGCTCACCTTAGCCTGCAGAGTATTGGGACCCTGTGCTACTGTGCTCATACTGCTTAGTTGGAATTCTTAATATTAGATCTTTTAGCTGCATGTTCATATAAACTATGCTATGATTCATTTCTAAGACCTGGTTATTTTTAGATATAATTCCATTCCATTTATCCTCAAGGTTTATACTGTCCTTATTTCACACAAATTATGCTCACTCCTACTTGTAAAACAACTTGCAGAAGGTCAAGTATCCATGATCAACTTTGATTTTTCCAAACTTAATTTTATAGAAAAAAAACACCCTTAGATGTTTCAATTTCTTCAGCACTTTTGTAAATGAGTACTGAGACTACCTAGCATCATTGTGGATTATAATGATTCATGAAATAATCTTCACAGGAGATTTAGAAATCAAATATAAATGATGTCTTTATATCATTAGAAGTAAATTAACTAGAGTATATCTGTACTACTGCATAAAATATGTTCACTGTTAGGAATCAAATATCAGAATGAAAACTAGAATTAATTATTGATGAAAGATTTCAGTGGGAAGTACAGAAGCATAGTCTTGGAGAATTAGAAGCTCTAGCTTGAGGAGAATTACTCACATATACATAATTTCTGATACAATGAAAAGAGTCCATTCATTTTATATTAAGGCAACGTAATTAGTTACTGTTTAGTCTTCAAGCATGATAACATGAATATCTATTTTTGCTGATTCCTTTGCTGCAATTCTCCTATCTAGAACGTTTATAAGCACGACTGGGAGAAGAGCAAGGCTAAGAAGTTTGACATCAAAGTGGACGCCATTCCCCTGCTGGCAGCCAAGGCCAACAGCAGGAACGCTAGTGATGTGAGCTCAGAGCACCCCTGGGGTTCGGGCAGGGCAGCCTAGGGGCCCTTTGCTGGCGAGTGGGGTTCCGCATGTGTGATGTCTTTGCAGGTGATGTACAAGAAAGACTATGAGAAGAG
>PVIC010010706.1:0-27023 GCA_004025085.1 Thryonomys swinderianus
CCAGGCAAGCTGCCGCGAACCCAGCAATCCTCCTGTCTCTACCTCCCGAGTGCTGGGATTACAGGCGTGAGCCACCACATCCGGCATTGTGGTATGCGGTGTTGGTTGTTGGTGGGCGTGAGTCTCCACGCCCAGCATTATATGTGGTTACCGGGGATCGAACTCAGGTCCTTGCGCTCACGAGGCACGAGGCAGGCGCCGGAACCACTGAGCTAACCCTCCGGCCCATGGGGACATTTTTAATAGGCAAGAGATTTGATTAGATATTCTCCCAAAGGAAAAAATATAGTAGATTCCCCACCTTCTACATCTCTTACCAGTGCTTTTCCTCTTGCTTCTGGAACCCTGAGGCCTGACTGGGTGTTGTGCACCGTTGCACTGTCCCATAGGAACAAAGCAGCACCATGTGACAATGTCTGGCTGACACAGGAGCTATTTTCTGTGATTCATTTGAACTATGAATGTTCGTAATATGAGGTCCACTTGTATCTACCAAAGTTCACAACTTGAATGTCCGGGAGTCGGGGACTTAACTGTATGTGCACAAATAATCAAGCACATCAAAAATGTTTAACATTGGGCCGGAGATTTAGCTCAGCGGTTCTGGTGCCTGCCTCGCAAGCGCAAGGTCCTGAGTTTGATCCAGGTAACCACATATACAATGCTGGGTGTGGTGGCTCATGTCTGTTATCCCAGCACTCAGGAGGCAGAGGCAGGAGGATTTCTGAGTTCCAGGCTTGCCTGGGGCTCCATGGTGAGCTCAGGGCCAGCCTGAACTACAAAGCGAGACCCTGTCTCAAAAAAAAAAAAATGTTTAACGTTATTAACCATTGAGGAAAAACATGGATCCAAGGTCGTGATGAGATCCCACTTCACCCCACTATGTGATGGTTACAATCAAAGCAGTGGAAAAATCATAAGTACAAGGGATGTGGAAAAATTGGACACGTTAGGCACTACCAGTGGGAGTACAAACTGGTAAAGCCTTTTTGAAAAAGTCTGGCACTTCCTCCAAAAAGTTCAACATAGAGTCAACGTGTGACCAGTAACTCTACTCCAAGGTATACATCTAAGGGAAAGGAAAACATGTCTACACAAAAAACCTTTGTAAGAATATTCGCAGCAATGTTATTCATGATAGGCAAAATAGTGGAAACCATCCAAATGCCCATCAGATGATGGATAACCAAATATGGTATCGCCCTACAATTTTGGCTATAAAAAGAAAGTATGAAAATATACGAAATATGGATGAGACTCCAAAATGCTAAGTGAGGGGAGCCAGACAGAAGGTCACAGATTGCAGCCTTCCATCTACAGGAAATGCCCCGCAGAGGTGAATCCGTGGAGATAGGCGAGAGACTGCTTGCTGACTGCCATAGTGGGGAGGGAGGGAATCGGGAAGGTCTGAAAAATGTACAGAGTGTTTTTTTTTTTTTTTTTGGAAGTAAAGTGTTCTGGATTTGAATAGTGATGTTATGTGCATGACATGGAAAATACCAAAAGCACTGAAATTGTATAGTTGATGGTTCATTTTGTGGTAAGTGGCTTATAAATCAAGATGTCCCCCCCCCACATAAAAGGTGATCTCTTCTTGATCTGGATTTCTTGAGTTCAAATCCTGGCTCTTCAGATTTCTATATACATGATCTTGATGGATTCACTTTTCTGTTCTGTGCCTCATTTTCCCCACGTGTAAAATGAAGATAAACAGTAGCATCTGCCTCAGAGTCTGGTGAAGTTTGCATGAGTTAATGGAACGTTCCTGGCCCACAGCAAATGCTTCGTGAGAGTGAGCTGTTGCTTTTACTATTAATGACCTATGTCATGACGTACAACGATCCTGGCCGTCTGTGCGTAAGTCAAGGGCCAGAGGAGACTTGTAATAGCTTGTCGGCAGGGAGGGCTTGGTGTGAAAAGTTATGTCCGCAAGTGGGAGCGTGGTGTGGAGGCCTGGGTAGCTCCCATGTCGAGAGAACAACTTGGGAGTACTTAGTCCATCCAAACAGACATAAATACTGGGCCTGGCTCAGGCCTGCTGGCTGGAGTCCGCGGAGAGTTATGAATCCCTCTTTGAACAATGGCAGCTATTATGGAAATCTAGAGACTGCGAGTTGGATGCTTTCTCCAGGCCAGACGCTGATTCAGAGCTGCAGAACTTCTGAACAGCGCGGCTAGAAACGGATGCCGGTTGGGAGCTGATTTATTGAGAGGTTTCTCGATCTGGGTCAGATTCCTGCAGCATTTGGAAAGTGACGACTATCGCATCATTATTTCCCCCCGGTGACCAGAATTATAGCTGGTAACTTGAGGCCAGTAAATTTCCCTGCAGCAGATGTTAAAGTCTTTTAAGAGATGATTAACAATGGGAGACTCGGGCGCGCGATGGCAGAGCGACCAATGGGGTGGTGTCGCTGCTGCAGGCAACGTGTGAGGTAAGGGCACGCGGGGACCCGTGGGGTGGCGGGGAGTCCAGGCTGGAGGCTGCACAAGCCCACAGGTTGTGGTGTAAATCAAGCCTGTGGGCCCGGGTGGCCGCACTTGCGCGGTGACGGGAGACCTAGACACAGCGATGAGACACCTGAGTTTGATGCTCATTTCTGCCAGCAGTGTGACTGCAAGCAAGCGATTTCCCTTCTCTGGAATACGGTTTCTCCATCCTTTAAATCTGGAGCAGCCACATTTAGGTGGCCTGGAAGTTACTTTAGAACTTTTAGACCGATTCATTCTATTCCTTAAGGAGAATGCAAATTAATCTGTTGTTTACCTCGGAAGAATCCGGGAACCTGAGATGAAGCAACCGTAAAGGAACTAGGATGAGTCACACAAAGGTCGCGGCACTCACAAAGCCCGAGGGTCGGTCCGGATGCCCCTGGGGGTCCCATCCAGGACAGACACCTGGGGGTGGGAACCTGGCTCTGTTCTAATCCCCTCCAGAGATACTGTGTGGTTTTGTTCATCTTTGCCCAGCTAAGTTCCCAACTGCTCATCTGGCCTCTTCTTTCTGGTGGGTTGTCAACTAACTATGCACGGTGCACAGCTACACACACACACACACTCGATGGTAAATAGGACACTAAGCAAGGTCTGGTCACCATCCACTCTAGAAACAGCAAACAGCCTTCTTTCCTAACTGGAAAAATGAGGCAAAACTATATTATCCTGTTTTTTTTTTCTTTATTTTCTTTTTCAAGATAGGGTCTCCCTTTGTAGTTCAGGCTGGCCTTGAACTCAGCAATCCTCCTGTGTGCTGGGATTACAGGTGTGAACCACCACACTCTGGCACTGTGGTGTGTGGGTGCTGATTGCTGGTGGGTATGAGTCACTACACTCAGTGTTATTGTATGTGGTTACCAGGGATTGAACCAGGGACCTTGTGCTTGCTAGGCAGGCGCCGGAACCACTGAGCTAAATCTCTGGTCCTATCCTGTTTGTTTTTAAAAGGTTATTTTAACAAAATTCTGTTTACCTGACTTCAATAAAAATGCTTGAAAAAAAACCTTTAAAATGCTTTATTCTGGGCTGCATAACAAATACTAAAAAAAAAAATCAAGTGGTTCATTTAAAATGCTGAGCCTTTTGGGGCTACTCAACCCTTGGTATCTCCTTTAGGCCACATTGCTTCCTAGGTGAATGGGTCCGTTTACACCTGGGAAGAGCAGGGGGCATAAGGGAGAGGGTGCCACTCTAACTCCAGCATCCTGTACCCAGAAGCCTTTGGGGACAAGTCTGTGAGTTACATAGACCCTGGAATTTTTTTTTTTTGTGTGTGTATGTGTGTGTGTGTATGGGGTGACAGGGATTGAACCCAGTGTCTTTTACACTGAGCTACATTCTCTTCCCTTCTTATTTTAAAACAGGGTTTTGTTAAATTGCCAGGTGGGGCTCAAACTTGTGATCTTCCTGGCTTTGCCTCCTAGAGTGCTGGGATTACAGGTGTGCACCACCCTGTCTTGCTGGACCCTGGACTCTGAGCTTTATAAGAGGCAATTTCATCCTTGGCCACTTCCGATGTCACTATGGTGGACATCTCTTCTACTTTTGGGGGCAGGGAAGTAATAAAAATTGGCTTTGTAAATGTAGTCATTTTGTCTTCCCAAATATAAGTGCCCTCTGAAGGGGATAGGAGACCAAATTCCCATTTTGTGGAGACAGACTGGTCACACGAGTCCCGAGAGGCTGAGCAGTAACAACAGCTCTGATCTCCATCCCTGCTTTTCCCAGGGCTATGGAAACAGGGTCACTTGGGGTCACCTCGTGAGAGAGGGCCACAGTGTGCCTCCCAGCAGCTCAATGGCGTGGATAAGAGAACCCAGGTGTCAATTCCAGCTCCTCGGTTAGAAAACTGAGGTGTTCTCACACTAACCCATAATCCATGCACAAGGAGTCACTTGCCAACCTGGGTTTTGTCACTTGTTCCACACTCAAAAAGGGACTTAGGGTTGTGGCCTCTGATTCTTCCCCAGTAGAAGTCCACTGACGTTTCTGCACAGCAGAGGAATTACAGTAATTAGTATCTGAAACCACAGCTCCCAAGACCTGAGATCTTGCCTCTCTGCACAGAGCTTGGGCATTCTGCAGACCTACCAGTGCAAGCATGCCCAGCAGCCAGGGCATCGCTGTTTCCATGGAAACCACAGTTCTTTTCTTTCCTTTTTTTTTTTCTTTTTTTTTGTGCCGGGTATTGTACTTGGGACCTTCTGCTTGAGAGGCAAGCACTAGAACCACTGAGCTAGATCTCTGGTCCCAGAAATCTGAAACTGTTTTTTTTTTTTGAGACAGGGTCTCGCTTTGTAGTTCAGGCTGGCCCTGAGCTCACTAAAGCCCAGGCAAGCCTCGAACTCAGCAATCTACCTGCCTCTGCTTCCCGAGTGCTGGGATGGCAGGCATGAGCCACCATGCCTGGCTGAAATTGTTTTGTTTTGCAGTACTGAGGATCAAATGTGGATCTTGCGCTTGCTAGGCAGGCATAGTGCTGCTGAACTAAACCCCCAGCCCTTGAAGACAGCTTTCTCACATAGGGTTGCTATGTTGAGGAGAGGAACATGGGGGTCACAGGAGAAGGGTGCAGAAGCGGGGACAATGGCCCCTGGAGGGCAATCCTGAGAATAGACATCTCCCAGGAGTCTCTGGGTCTTAGGGATGAAGCTGCCTTAGCCATGTTCCTGTGGGGTGGGGCCAGAGAACTTCCCTTAGGCATCAGAAGCCTGCTGGATCATCTGTCAAAGGAGCTACCTTCCGGACCTGATCCCTCCTGGCCCAGGTTACTCTGGGAGGAACAGCTGTGAGGCCTGGTACTGGGGTGGAGGTGGGTACCAAAACTACCTCAGTTTCCCCCACTTTCTATCCCTGACACATTTCTATCCCTGACACATTTCTATCCCCGACACATTTCTTTTCTTTTCTTTTTTTTTTTTTTGCTTTTTGGAGACAGGGTCTTGCTTTGTAGTTCAGGCTGGCCCTGAGCTCACTATGGTGCCCAGGCAAGCCGCCACGAACTCAGCAATCCTCCTGTCTCTGCCTCCCGAGTGCTGGGATTACAGGCGTGAGCCACCACGCCCAACATTATATGTGGTAACCGGGGATCGAACTCAGGTCCTTATACTTGCGAGGCAGGTGCCGGAACCACTGAGCTAACCCTCCGGCCCCCCCGACACATTTCTATCCCCAGTGCCATCTTGGCTGCAAATGGAACAGAGACTTTATCAGGCAAAAGGCGGGGCATCCTCCTTTAGAGAGACCCACCCCAAGTATCCTGGGCTCCCTGGGGGGGGGCACCACCTAGTCCAACACGAACACACTCAAGTCAGAGGTCAGGGACCTGCGGGACCCGCCTGCTTCTCCAGCTTGGGTGCCCACAATGTCCTCTCTCAAGGTCACCTACCTGTTGGTGGTAGGGGCTGCAGGGCAAGCAGGGGATAAGGGGCGTCTAGCTATGCGACCAGCAGGGGGCTTCTTGAGACTTCTGTATTGTTCCGTGACTCTTCCCCAGGACCAGGGGCAGATGGGCGAGCCCTGGATGGGCGAGGGTGCAGCAGGTGGGCAGCCAGGGTGTGCGCCTTGTCCTCCAACTCCTAAGGTGTAGGCGGGGCGCAGGCAGGTTCTGGGCCACAGGCTCCAAGCCAGAGCGCTGTGATTCTGGGCCGAGGCTGTTCGGAAGTCAGTTCTTCCTCTCTCGCTTCCCTGCATCTCCTGCTCATCCCGGCTTCCCTGGGGATGGAGGAAGGTGCCAAGCCATACAAGAAGAGGTCACTTTATTTGGTTTGGAGAGGCACACAGGAAGCCAGATAGAGCCGGGAGGACAGAAGGAAGGAAGAAACGGAGAGAGGGAGGCAGAGGAGGAGGGAGGGCTTTGACCCCTTCCCTGCATAGCCCTGGCCTCATGCAGACCTCGGGTAAGCCCCTTCCTAGCTCCAGGGAGGCAGAGACATGCACCATGTCTTTGGAGACTCAGGGCCTGGGCTTGGGGACAGCTCTGGGCTGGGGTGTAAGTGGCAGCGAGACCCTGGCACTTTGCAGAGAATTAGAGACAGCAGGGTACAGTTTCTTGTGGGGTCTGTGCCTGAGCTGCCACCCACGTCCTGACCAAGTGTCTTGGCTTCTGGGTCACAGGCCTGCAACCAGCCACGCCCTTTGTGGGGAAGCCACCGAAGGGCTGGATCTGGCTTTTTCTTTAGTGCTGTTTTACACTTAGTTTTTGAATTGATAGTAGGTCTTTTTGAAACGTTAAAAATATTTAGAGTGGGTGAAAAATCTTTCTCCCAACCTGTCTTTATCAGTTCCACTGCCATTTTATCTCCCAGGTAACCATTTTTATTAGTTCATTTTTCCATCTAGATTCTATTTGGAAATTTTGTAAGATAATTGAGACATATGTATTATTTTTACCCTTGTTTTTCTTATGAAAATTACCACACTGGCTTCCTCTATTTTTGTACTGTTGTCTTTTTCTAATAGTTGGAGGGAACTTTTTATTTTGGAGATTAGCTCTTTATTGAGATGAGTTGCAAAAATTCTTCCTAGTTAGATATGTTCATTTTGTTTTAAAAAGCATTTCTTAGGAAGTGTTCTGTTATTGTTTATTCCATGCAGAAGGTTTTGATCAAGTATCACATCAGCCTTTGCCTTTATAATCTTGGTATCTTGTTATAGTTGGACCCCTTCTATGCCAAGGTTTTAAAATAATTTTCCCATATCATTTTATAGCACTTTTATTATCTTATATCTAAATCTTGATTTTTTTTTTTTAATTCAGGGGGGGGCGTTTGGTTTGTTTTTGAGACAGGGTCTTGTGTATTTCAGGCTGACCTTGAACTCACTGTGTAGCCAGGCTGAGCTTGCATTTGCAGTGATCCTCCTGCCTCAGCCTCCGTAGTGCTGGGATGACAGGTGTGTACCATCATGCCCAGCAGGATTTTACCTTTTCTAATCAAGTGAGTCCCAGTCTATTTTTTAACTAGCTTGCTACCAAGACAGTCTAGTACCCCCTACTGAATATTTTTTTAACCAATGGTTTGAAATGCCACTTATATCAGAACACAAACTTTTGTCATTTGGGCCCATTTCTGTCCTTTCTGCCTGTGCCATCTGTCAAGCTATTTATGTTCTGGTGTCAGAGCTCCTTGAAAACACCCAGCATGTTTACTCTCTGGTACGGTAGGACCTCTCCTTTCTCCCTCACATTCTGGTTGTCTTTATATTTCTATATAAAACTTACAGTCAGCCAACCTAGTTCAAAAGCCATGCTAGCAACTGATTAAAATATTGAGGAAAGATTGACTTCCCTTTCTTCAGTTCTTGCTTCTTTTGTCTTTCATTAGGTCTTCCTAGTCAGGATTTGGTGTAACCTGACTTTCCATCTGCCTCGGGCTTTCTTAGGCCTCTTTGTTCTTGTCCTGCTTAGGGACAGAAGGCCCTTGGGGGATGGGAACATTTCCCAATCCAAAGCAAGCTTAGCCGTTCCTAGTGTCAACAGCAAGGAGGGCCCTGTGACCTCCTTATCTTCTTCTGACCAAAGCTCCCTGCCTCGGCCTCATCTGGCCTTTGGGTTGGGATTTGGGAGGGAATAGGGCCTGTCAGCAACACCTAAAAAGGAGATGAGGGAAGGGGGCCTTGGAGGTGGGGGAGAGAAAACACCATCTGTGTATCCAGAACCGAGAGCCAGCAGTCTTGGACAAAGAAAGAACAAAGACGGGGGAGGGCTGTGGGTTGCGCAGAGGCCTGCAGGCAGTGGGGGAGGAAGAGGAACCAGTGAGGTGAAGGCAGGGTGTGTGGGTGGAGCAGGAGAAACCAGGAGCAGGGTGGGGGAAGGGAGGGGGCAGGCCGTGTGTGCAGGACCAGGTGCAGATGCAGTGGGACAGAAAGCAGAGAGGACAGAAACCGAAAGGCAGACCTTCAGCTATGAGTACGGGGCCAGGGGAAGGAGGGGGAGAGGGAGATATGGGGCCATGAGGCTAAAAATAATCAACATAAGTTACACGCGTGCCCCAACACACCAAAACAAATCTCAGGGTTCTAAGCCACTCGGGTGCACTAACAAAGCAAGCGAGACTGGCAGGAACAAAGGGCTGGGACAGGAGAGGGGAACAGGCTTTGTCTCCTGCTCCCTTCACAGGCGGCCATTCTTCCTGGGGTGGGGGGCGGTGAGGCCTTCTGTTTCGCGGTCCCTCACACAGATGCGCACAGATGTCCAGCTTGCTGACCATCACGAGGCCGGCGCACACTCGGTCCCACCGGGCCAAGACACCAACATCTCCCAGCCTCCTGGAAGCCCTCCTCACACATCTCAGGGGCAGTCAGTGGCCTGGGCTTTTGTGCTCGGACGACCCTTCAAGACTGAGACTAGCAGGTCCTGGAAAGGGGACAAGAAGCCAGGCAGAGCTGGGAGCCCTGGCGGGCAGGCAGAGGATGGGGGAGGGGTGGCTGCCTCCGTGTCCCTGGGGCCCCCAGCCTGCCTCAGGGTACGTGGCCCCAGCCGGGTGGATAGCCAAGGCACGGGGCCACTTGGAGCAGCCCAGCAAATGGAAAGATCGGAGTCGTGCCATCCCTTCCTGCTCCCAAGAGGCCGGGCGAGAGGCACAGCTGACACCTCTGGAGGGGGGTGGGTGGGGAGGAGGCTCTGGGGGAGCAGGAAGCTCCTTCCATCTCTCAACGTGTCTCCCCAGTCACTCCGCTAAAACCTAGCGTGGTTCCCCACAGTGAACTCATGAGGGGACCCATAATAAATTTTTTTCCCCCGTCCAAACCACACCTCGGTGGGGACCCACTGTAGCCACTGGAAAGCCGCAGTGCCTACCGCCAACACTTCCGGTTCCCAGATCCTGCCGGCATCTTATTCCAATTCCACCTCATGTACACCACACTGGGCCTCTGTTACTTTCTTTCTCCTACCAGAATATACGCTCAGGAGTTGAGGGAGTTCTGTTTATTTCACCGAAGAACCCCAGGGCCTAAAAATACCCAGGGCACAGGGTGGGCCTCAAGGAGAAACATCTACCCGGTGAACTGAGCCCCTTTTGACTTGAGGAAGCTGAGGTTGGGGTGTGGGTGGTGCCGTATTTTAATGCACAACTTCCAGCCTTCTCAACGAAGGCATCTTTTACCCTGGAAACGTTCCCTGGATTCAGCCGTGATCAGAACTGTACTTTGAATTTGTACCTGATTAACCTTCACACATCTGAGAAAAGAAGGTCCTTTTGTTATTTATATTAATTGATGCAACACACGGCACTGCCTGATGTGCTTACAAGTTCGCAAGCTGTTTGCAGAGCTCTGAGGACACCAGGGCCATAGCCTGACGGGGAGGGGGGGCGCGAGGGGACGGGGTGGGGTGGATGCTACTATTGAAAACCACTCTTATCTCTAAAATTTGGCACTTGCTAACTGGCTGGCTTTTCGGTCACCAGAGCACCAGAATTGCAGGTTGAAAAGGCTGGCAGTTCTGGGCCTGGAGATTTGGCTCGGTGGTTCGGCGCCTGCCTCGCAAGTGCAGGGTCCTGAGCTCGATCCCAGTAACCACATACAATGCTGGACGTGGTGAGTCATGCCCACCCGCATTCAATACCACATAACACAGTGCCAGGTGTGGTGGCTCACGCCTGTCGTCCCAGCACTCGGGAGGCAGAGGCAGGAGGATTGCTGAGTTCGAGGCTTGCCTGGGCTCCATGGTGAGCTCAGGGCCAGCCTGAACTACAAAGCGAGACCCTGTCTCAAAAAAAAAAAAAACAACACAAAAGGCCAGTAGCTCCGTCTCAGCTGGGGGGAGAACAAAGGAATTGGTTTTGCAGCTAGAGATTGTCTCGAATGTCTCTCATGAGGGCCTTTGGGATGGGCAGGACATTAGTGCCCCCTCTGGGTCCTGGGTGATGAACAGGAAGTGTGACCAAGTGCATGGGACAGCCACGTGCCCCAGTGTGACCTCTCCCTGGACAGGTCTGAGGGAAGAACAGTGACCAGGAAGGCCCTGGAATCTGGGAGCAAGGCATGGGAACCATCCAAGTGGTCTTGTGCCAGGGCGGTAGAGAGTACTGGGCTAGGGCCAGGCAGCGGGGCACGTGGGAGCCATGTGTCGCTGGCCGAGTGGCTGATGAGATGCAGTCCCCCTAATTAGAGAAAGTCCTGTTTGAAGCTTCAAATTGAGCCTTGAATTCTAATCAGCATTCTAATTCCAGTACATTTGGAAAAATAAAAACAGCTGTGGAGACAGCCAAAAGGACCAGAAGAGAGCCCGTCCCTGCCCTCAGCCACCGGCTTCTGGAGATACCTGGCCATTTCTGCCGCATCTCCTCTCCTCCTTTCTAGGAACCACACAGAGGCCTGTTCTACAATTCTCCGACCCCACGGGAACCCTCCAGGACCCAGGCTGGCGCACGTCCCCTTCCGCTGCTTTGGGCAGTGCCTGTCATTTCCGATGGGCTTGGTGGCGGGAACAATCACACAGACGCCAGCCACAGGGATGACAGTGGGTCTATTTTCAAGACCTTGGGCTGTAAGCAAGTCACAAGCAAAACCAGAGAACACGGCTCATTGCCCCCAGAATGCCACTTTTCAACTACTGGCGGGTTTGGCCTGCATCCTCCCTGTTTTTGTGGGCCAGCAGAAAAGTGTCCACTTACGTAGGATGTAATTTTAAGAGCTCCAAAATGCCCAACTACCCACTGGCCTGAAATAGAAATCCTTCTTGTAGGAGACATGTGTTGGGGTCAAGAATGCTCCTGCCAAGAGGAAATAGCTAGCTAGACTGAGCAGCTTGCTTTGCCCATGTGGAGGCATGGAACCCAGGCAGCATTCTGTGGGGGAGCTGGACTGGCAAAGGGCATGGGATAGAAGACAAGTGTCTTTGTCGTGGAGGCAGGGACAGGGAAATATGGGTAGCTTTCGCTGGGAGAGAAGGCAAGGGGGAGGGATTGCTGGTGAGAGGCACCTGCAGAAACCATCATAAGTTCAAGAAGCAACAGGTGCCCCCTTCAGTGACGTTGACTGTCTTGGCCAGCTGAGTGTGGACTTGAGGGTCTACGCTGGTCCAAAATTTCCTAGAAACTAATCTTGCACGTCTTCCAGCGTTGTCCTATTAGTCTATCATGTCCTCCAAGGGAGTGGAAATCCTGTCCCCACAGCCCCTAACAGAACCCAACCTCGAGGACAAGGCCTGATGACCCTTGACAAGTGCCCAAGGTGTGCAGGGTGGGGCGGGCGCTTTGCTCTTCATTTCCTAAGCACTTTTGTTGGTGAAGGAACCAGAGACGTGGCTTTTCTGTCTACCGGGGAAATGAATTCAATGCCTAATGAGGCTAATTCTTCCCTTTGGGCCAAGAAGTTGGACACTTATAGAAACAATGCACTTGGGTGAGCTGATGAATGGGAAGGAAATCCTCAGGCAATAAAAAAATATTTAGTCTCAATACTTCTGTTTTCTGGGCTTTGCTCATGCCAGGTTTGGTGGGAATGGAAGGAGCATAAATCGGGGAACCAACCACACACCCTATGGTCTGAGGCAGCTCTGGCCAACACGTGGCATAATTCTTTTTTTTTTTTTTTAGACAGGGTCTCGCTTTGTAGTTTCGGCTGGCCCTGAGCTCACTATGTAGCCCAGGCAAGCCTTGGAACTCAGCAATCCTCCTGTCTCTGTCTCCCGAGTGCTGGGATGACAGGCGTGAGCCACCACGCCCGGCCGTGGCATAATTCTTGATAGTTCCTGCTCTTTCATCTCAGGAAGCCTCTAGCTTGGACAGCAAACGAACTGGTCAGAGTGCTGTTGGCTCACAGTCTTGTCAGGGAAAACGGGCAGCTTGTGTATTTGAGTAAAATGGGCGCACTGGGGCTGCAGTCGGTTGGGGGCTTATTGAAATCCGTGGATGTCCAAAGAGAGAAACATCGTGCTTTCTGTTGTTTTGGTTCCTGTGGGGTGAAGTGGGGTCCCTTCCGTGGTGGATCCAGGTGGCACAGTGGCAGGGCCTCGTGGCACCTGTTCCGCGTGGCTGGCACCCTCTGGGGATGTCCCTAAGGTCTTCAGTGGGATGGGCGCCCTGGGATTTGTGCGATGAGGTGCTTGGGTGTTGACTTTGGAAGGGCTGAGCGGTCACTGTCTCAGTCTAGCGGGCACTTCAGGTGGCCCCCTGATGACCGCGGTGATCTCGTTGCTTTTCGTGTGGCGTGGATTTTGCAGAGAGCAGTTCTCTGGTACATGTGACTCGAGCTGTGCCACATCTGACAGTCAGTGCCTGACACGGACGACAGGACAGTGAGGGAATGCTGGTGTTTGGCATCAACCCAGGTGCTGGACCCAGGCACAATGTGGTGGAAGCTCAGGTCTGTCTTTTGGAGTTGCAGGTGTTATGGTGACAGGGAAGTCAGGCTAATTTCTTGGAGGTCATCAAACCACGGGCTACCTGCCATTTGTCAACTCCTTTTCAGGGGTGCTGACCCCGGGTGTAGAGGGTACAGCCCAGCAGTTGACGAAGAGAAGTATGTAGCTGGGGCAGAGGTGGAGAGAGAAGGACAAACAGGAGAGGTGGTCATGGGTGCGTCTGTGCCAGGACAGGACCTGGGGACATGGATAGAAGGACAAGTGGGGTTTGACCAAGTGGCTCCGTGTCCAGGCTTCTGGCCGAGAGGAGTCACAGGTTCTGGGGTGGGGTGGAGACAGGGTACACCTTCTTGCTCAGCACAGTGGGCCGTGGTCAGGCCGGTGGGAGAAACATTTCTGGGGAGCTGGGGAGGGTTCTCTCCTCACCAAGGTGATGGTGCGGCTTTCAGGGAGCCCCAGGGGGCCCTACCACTTGATGTAAGAGAAAATCTGGGAGCCGGTTCTAGAGTTCCTATCAGCTCTGTGCAAATGCATTGCCTTTACCCCCTCAGTGCTCAGGGAGTTGCTTCTCTGTGCTGTGTAGCAGTTTCCTGGAGGGGAAGCAAAGAAGCAGAGAAACTTGAACTGAGGGCTCTTGGCTCTCGTGCGTGGCCTTGCACACGTGGCCTTGCACACGTGGCCATACAATTGCCTGCCCTCACTTCTGCTCTTTGGCCAGAGATAGAGTGCATCTTCCTCTTTCGACCACCTCCTCCCTGGATGGCTGTGAGCTCGTGAGCACACCCCTTCACCTTGCTAATCTTCATCTTCATGGAGATCAAATGGTGAGGCATGGTGGGGGCATGCCTATAGTCTCAGCTGCCACTCTGGGGGGCTGAGGCAGGAAGATTGCAAGTTTGAGCCCAACCTGGGCAACTTATTAACTCGGTGAGCTCCAGTTTCAGAATAAAAAGGGCTGAGGATGTAGCTCAGTACATTGGCCCTGCATTCTATCCCCAGGATGTTAAAAAAATAAAGGGTGTGTGTGTGAAGAACATTAAGATGTGTACCACCTTTCTGTGGGTTGTGTTGGCACTGCTTAAGAAACAGTGGCTGTTCATGTTTGTGTGGGAGATAACAGTAAACATTTCCTCAGTTCTCACCTCAAGAGTCCTGGTGAGCCACGGACATGCCATAGCCCCAGAACTCAATCGCCCCATTCTCTGTGTCTCACCAGTGTGCTGGGGAGCTGGGATTTGAACCGGGGGAGTGGCAGGTGCAGACTCCATGCTTTCTCTACAGCCTCCATCCAAGACACGGTTTCTGTGGGGACTGGAGATAAACCCTGCCTGTGGAGGGTTTGGCGTGGAGACCCGGGCTGTCCCTGTAGGTGTGAAAGCCCAGATCTCCAGGACTCTTCAGCTGCTCCTTATTTCTGCCCAGGGTGCGCAGCAGGGTCACATGACTGATCTCCTCTGTTCCTGGACCCCTCCTGGCAGCTGAGAATGATAATCCTCTCCCAACCCACAGACAGAAACGGTGCCCTCTGGATTATCCACCACTGCTCCACTTCCTGAGTGGCCCTGTTTTCTTGGAGATTATTCTCCATAAAGGACCAGGGTGGGCAGGAGCTCTGGGTCCACATCCTTGAGGAAATCTGCAAGTATGTGCGTATGGGGATCACGTGGTGAGGGGAGGCCTTGGGGACAGTCTGCTCAGTCCACGCACAAAGCTGTGCAGGCTCTGGAAGCCCCCACCTCGGCCTCACAATGGCCTCTCTGCTTGTGAAGTCTTCTCTTTTAGTGCAAGATGAGGTCCTGAGTGGAGAGAGGGCATCTGGGACTTATTTTTTCCTGCCCTTCCTCTGGGCAACAATGGGGTACCAACTGGTTTCTTGTGACCGTTTCCCCAGCTAGCCAATAAATTAGCTAGTGCAAGGTTACATCTGTGCCTGGGGATGAGGACAGCTGAGACTATGGATGGGGCTTCTTGGGAGAAGGCACAGGTTCCACAGGTTCCAGTAGCTTCTGAGAGGAGGCCAGGCTTCTTGGGGTGACAGGCCCCCAGAGAGTGCTGAGGCAGTTGGGAGTTTGTCCCCTAGAGAGGTCCTGTCCCTCTCCGCACCCACGGTCAGCAAGCTGAGGGAGCCCAAATTCCACCGGCTCCTCTTTGAACCGGTCTGTGTGAGTTTCCTCCCTGGCTCTCCAGACAGAACCCAGCCTGGGTGGCCAACACGAATCTGCATGGGTAAAGACGACGCTCTCATCTTTTGATTCTCAGGAAATCTCAGCCTCTGCAGAGCAGGCATCTCTGCTAGTCTTGTATGTAGTTTATAATCTAAGTTTGACCGATTTCTCACGGCCCATCCTGCTTGGAGGCAGAAAAATCTCTAGGTTCCACGATTGCTAAAATGTCCCCAGCCACCCTGCATCTGTCTTCTCACTAGTCAATGAACTTGAGAGTTGGAGCATGGCCCTGGTCCTGTGTCTGGGCCCAGGGGAGCCCACATCCTTGGGTTGGAGGCACCCTAGGGTGGTCTGTGTCCCAGAATTTCCAGGAAAGCGTTGGTTTCAAACAGCCTGCTGTATTGGGAGACTGTGTGTCAACCTAGTGCCAGACAAATGTGTCCTGATTTTTCTTTCAGAAAATAAGGCCAGCATAACTGAGGAGAGAGAGAAATCGGAGAGGACAGTAATTGGACCTGGTGCTGGGTTGAGCAGGAAGCCACAGCGAAGCGCATTTCAGCTGGAGTAAGCTCTTGACCACCCGAGCGGAAGGCTGCCAAGGCTGCTGCGGCCTCAGTCTCTCCATAAACATGTGCTGGCCATCGGTGGCTCGGAGCGCTGGCCCAAGGTCAGAGAGATGCAGGTTTGAATCCCAGCCATCCGTCTCCTATCAGGGGCCCTGGGCAAGTGGTGTAACTCCAATCTCCACAATTTGTTTATGTGGAAAAATAATGGGACTGGTACCAATCTGGGGGTTAAGTAAGCAAGCAATTAGTCCAGCTCCTGGCTCAGCGGGAAGCCTTTAGTAGTGGTTACTGTCCTCTTGCTCTTTTTCCTCCTGGTCACCATGAGCCCAGCACTGTGGGTTGTGGGGACACCAGGGTGAGCAGCACACAGCCCAAGCCCACAGAGCAAGTCCACTGCTCATTGCCGGGGATTCATTCAGCCTATCTCCTCCCCTCCTCTCTCTTCGCACTGTGATTAACCATGAGTTTATTCAATATCCTTTTAAAAAACTCCACATCCTAGTTTATTTTGTGGCCAGTACGGGTGATCATCCAATATGATTTGTGCCAGTAAAATACAGGCAGAAGTCAACAGCTTGGACCTAGCGAGACTTCCAAAGAATCTGACACTAAAGAGAGCCCTTCCAATAGCAGGAATCAGCAAAATATTAGAGCAATAGTTCAGATGTGGCCCGTCATCTTGTGTTTACCAATAAAGTTTTATTGGATCATAGCCATCCTCATTCGGCTTCACAGCTTCTCTGCCAGCTTTACCAAACGGTCAGTTCTGAAACCTTGCATATCAATGGAATCTCTTGCCCCAACATAACCTAATACATTAATTTTTATAGATGCTGTAACATCAAGTGAAAATCTTACTGGGTTTTTAGTAGTTAACTCATCTGCAGGGATTTTCCCACTGTTGAGCTGGAAAAGCAAAGCCACCTTCCCACTCTGTAATTCTTTAGTGCTCTGAGAGCGGTTAATTGGTATCCTCCCACTACGTTTCCTCAGTTTGAGGAGCTGGGGGGGGTGGGACATGAGCCCTAAGATTGGTTAGATGGAGTCTTCTGACCCTTGGTACAGCAGGCTGAATGCCCAGCTTTCTATCCTAGACCAGATAGTTCCACAGTCCCTGCAAAGGGGTGGGCTTCTACCAC
Organism: Thryonomys swinderianus; assembly: GCA_004025085.1. Lineage (NCBI taxonomy): Eukaryota > Metazoa > Chordata > Mammalia > Rodentia > Thryonomyidae > Thryonomys > Thryonomys swinderianus. The sequence goes on from PVIC010010706.1 coordinate 16,676, forward strand.
CCCAGGCAGGGAACTCTTCCTGTGTTTACCATTTCATCGAGCAAGAAGGCAGGAAGGGATGTTGTCATCCTGGCTGTGACACAGAGCTGTGCCACTGCAGGCAAGTCACCCTGCCCAGCAGCCCAGTCTCTAGGTGTTCAGCGTGAATGATTCTGCAGGAGGAACCCACAAAGCTACATCCCTGTCTGAGTTTTCTCTCACCACATACCAAACTGCCACACTCTTATCTTGGTTTCCATAGCTCAGCAGTCAAGGCCTGGCTTGGTGGCCCCTCTCAAGGCTGCAATCAAGGTGGCCCCCAGGAACTTGTCCAGCCGAAGATGGCTTTCCTTAGCGGAGTGGGATTCCTGGCAGCTGTGGGAGCAAAGGGTGCACCTTCCTGCTGAGTTAGGTACAAGATGGCAGTTGCTTCTCCCAAGCCAGGGAATATACTCCAGCAAGGTGGCTGTCAGTCTTCTGCACCAGGATCAGGTACCATAGACATGGAGTCACGTGCCCATCACATGGGCCACATTCTGCTGGTCAGGAGCCAATCACAGGTCTGTGTTCCAGAGGTGGGGGGTCATACCAGGGTGTGAACACCAGGAGGTGGCAGTCACATAGGCCCCACCCCTAAACCCCTTCAAATCAGGGCATTTGTTCAATCACTGTTCAACTCCTTCCTTGCTGTTGAAGTCAGAGCCAAGCCTTCTGATCAGGTCCTCCAGGGACATACTAATGACCACACCCAGACCCTGATAATCACTTGGGGGCCAGCCGGGCACCTACACAGGCCAGGTTGGGTGTAATGCAGCACGCTTTCTCCCAGCATTCTTTTTTCCTAAGCTAAATGGCGGCCTTCAGGGACATACAGGTTCAAAAACTTGGGGACAAGATGAGAACTTTGTCTTTTGGTAGGAGACACTAGGGAAACACATGACAGTCCATCCTGATACATAAATGAGGAATTAAGACTAGTTGAGAATGTTGAGGACAGATACAATCTCAAACATGGTTAATCATAAGGTAAACTAGTTTACCTCATATTAACTAATTAGGCTCAGATGAAATGGTGACCGTTTGGGAAATTATTAGTTACCTACGGCAAAAGATCTTACTATTCCCAGGTATCTGTCCTTGTCCCTAGAAGGAATTTGCCCCCTTCCCTACCTGTCATCCTGTGGAGAAGTTTACTTCCTGGATCCTTGTGGGGCACAGCCATGTGACTTGCTGTGGCCAATGAAACGTGAGCAGGAAACCGGGGCAGACTAGTCTGAGAAGAACTTTTTAAAGCCATTGCCGGGTTTGGCCATTGCAAATGTCCCTCTGCCACAAGCATGGTGGGCTAAAATTGGGACAGCTTGGGTCCCAGGGGAGCAGAGCCAGTTTAGGGACCTACAGCTGCCTAAAGTAGGAAGATGGATGCTTCCGCCGTGGAAATTTGAGGGTTATTATCACACGTCACTCACGCAAAAGTGACCGAACAGCACCCAACCCATTTTGCCTTTTGTAAAGGTGACAGAATGCTGGACAACGCCATCCCTGTTGGCTTTTACTGCTTAGGCTCTGGGACAGCAGGAAGGGAGACAGTCTGAACTGAAGAGAAATTGATGTTTTGATTTCGATCTTTCCAGGCTTTCTAATAATTGAAAATGAGAGGGTTTCTCTTGTCCTCATTCGAAAGTAGAACCATCACCGAGGGGCTGAGAGTCTGTGGTTGAAGAGGGTAGCGCGAGGGAGATGGAAGTCTGTCCTGATGCTCCTCTCTGCAGGCGTGGGCCGGGGCCTTGGGTCACCTCTAAACTCGGGAGCCATTTGCCTCCACTGGTCTGATCGTCCCGTTTCTCTTCGTGACTTCCCCAGGGTCTTACCACATCTCTGGGGATGCTGAAGGGGGAGATGAAATGCTGCTGGCACCCAGCCAGGTGACTGTTCTGGAGGAGCCTGGACTTTAGGGGGCAGAGCCCTCCCTTCTGAGGGCCAGGGAGTGTTTGGTGGAGGTCGTATCACGTGTCGCATACAGTCCTCTGGCCGGTGTGAGCATCAAAGCCCCCATCCCCTGGGCAGCCCTCACTCCGTCAGTGTATCAGAAGATTCGAGGCTGGACAAATGTTACCAGCACTGACAGCTGGAAGATCCATAGCAGCTGCATGCACGAAACAAGATTTCAGTGCTAGCTGCCGAAGATTTCTTCACCTTGTGGACATGTTCTGCCAGCTGTGGGTGCCTTCTATTGCCTAGGGCACCTTCTGCCCCTGTGCCAACCCAGCCTTGGCTTGCACCCTGCAGGGCTGGGTTTGCTGCTTTTTCCACGAGCATAGTTTTGTCCCTGTGTGACGTTCTCACGGAAGGGCAAATACCTGAAGGCTGATGACAGTGAGGTGACATGCTTTTATTGGGACCCAGGGACCGTCATGATCAGGAGGGGGCCCAACTTGGCGGATTCCTCTGTTTTGGCTGTGTTGATGGCTCCGTATATATATCCAGAGGCTTGAGGTTGAAAGATAGGCCAGCCTGGCTCTGGGCCCCACAGCCACTGACAACCCCAGCTCTAAATGGAGCTGTGATCTGGGAGCTTGGGTTTCAGGTTCCCTTTGATCTGGGCAAAGCCTGCATCGCAGGCTCCTACGCATTTTGTCCGTTCTCATCCTCTCCACTTCTCCAAACTTCTTCCTCCAGTCTTGTGGTCAGCAGTGGCTGTGACCTCCCTGGAGTGCCCGCCCATTGTCACTGTGCAGCTCCCTATCCGGTGTCCTGGCTGGCTGTCCTCATCCACTTTCCTTCCCCACAGGGAGATTTGCCCTGCGGTCCAGTATTTGCAGATCACAGTCGAGGCCCCCAGGCTGCTCAGTCTTAAATGGAGAAACCAGAGAAGGTGTGTTCCAGCCAGATTTCTAGAGCTTGGCTTCTGACTTGGTCAATTATTCCTGGGAAGTAAACAAGTAAATAACCAATGCAAACCTCCAGAGAGCGGTGGTTTGAGTTGAGAGGCAGTGTACAAAACTCAACAAAAGTTTGATGAAAACCAAGCTGTGTGCTGAGCAAAGTCAATCAATTCAGACTCAATTTCCTGCCAGGCTCGCCACGTCTGGTTTGTGCGTCTCCCTTCTGTGGGTGATTAGCAGAGTTCAGGGGTGGGATTTGGCATACGGGGCAGAAGTGTGGGGTTTAGCTCACGCACACCTTTTGACACTTCTGTGCTTCTTTTGAGGGAAGTGGATTCTTCTGCTTGGCCACCAGCAACACAACACAAATGGGCGGCGTCGGCTGCGGAAATGCAGGACGCAGGTCTGGGGACGAGAGGGCCAGGGTCGAGGCGATGATAGGTTTGTCTCCGTGGGAGGGCTGGGGGGGGGGGAGGATGTGTTCTGTGCCTCCCCTAGGTTAGCTTGGTTGACAATTCTTGGTGTTTGTTGGCTTGCGGATGTCTGCTTTCATGTTTGCACGGCATTCTTTGCGTGTATCTAAATTGCCTTCTTGTGTAAGAACACCAGTCACACCGGATTTAGGGGTTCACCTGTTCTAGTACAGTCTCTGCTGCTGACATCTACAAAGCCCCCAGTGCCAAGCAAGACCGTATTCTGGAAGTTCTGGGGTTAAGACGTCAGTGTGAGAGCGGAAGATAAACACATACAAGAAGCTAAAGCCAGGTGTCCCCTCGTATTCACCACCCAGCTACTCATCCATCCATCCATCAACTGATGCTTCCATCCACTTATCCGCCTATCTCTTGCTAGACAAGCATACATATGTTTTACATGGGAGAATCTTGGGGTTCTTAATTGGATGCCCCATCATGCCAGGTGCGCTCCTTGAGTCTTATTAGTTGTGTCCTGTGAGGACACCCAGCCTTGGCCCTGAGACCCGAGACCTGCTCCTCCAGCCTTCAGTGCTGCGTTTGTCTCCTGCGACCTGAGTATGTCTCAAGTGGCCTCACATACGGGGCTGGGGCGGGTGGCGCCGCAGAGCCAGGGAAAGCCAAACAGACTCCCCAGAAGTGCCCACCCGGACCAACCCCCACAATGAGGGTAGAGATGATCCTGGGTCATAGAGAAGCATGGCCCTTTTCTCCTCTTCCTCCTCTTCCTCCTTGTTCTCTTTTATGCCCCCCATCTTTTTCTTTTCTTATTTGTGGTAGTAGGGATTGAAGCCCAAACCTCTGCACTGAGCTACTTTCCCCAACATTTATTTAAGATGACAAGGTTGAGTTTGAACTCTCAATCCTCCTGCCTCAGTCTCCCAGAGGGCTGGGGTTAAAGTCCTACACCACCACCATACTCCTCCTCCGTGCCAATCTGAAGAGAGATGGCTTCCATCGAGGGAGGCCACACAGTCAAGTGGGTTCAGTGGAGGAAAGGACACCCAAGTGGGGAAATGAAAGATGAATGGAAGTGTGACCTCAATTTATATGTTGGCATTTCTGGGCTTCCCACCCTAACAGTTGGCATAAGCTGTTGGAGCGCCCCTTCCCAGAACATTTTGGTAAGACTTGGACCTCACACTCTTCCCTTCCTGTGTGGTCTTCCTGACAGTCATTTCTGCACCAGAGCACGGCCCACCATTTACACTGAGCACAGAAGACATTGGCATCCGCCCGGCCCAGTCCACTCCAGGGACCTCTGGGGTTCTGACCCGCACACCGCCTTGGACCAGGTGGGCTCTCTGGCTGTCCTCATAGGGGTCCAGTGTGGACACATTGCAGGCAATCAGCACAAACTTCCACCTTCTCCCAGGAGAAAGGGCTCCTTCCCAGCCCTCTCCCTCTCCGCCTCCCCATGGCGCACAGAAAGCCCAGAGCTGAAACTCCTCAGAGCCAGGACACAGAAATCTACACGGCCTGTTCTGCTTCAGCTGCCTGGAAAGCGTGGCCATCTGGTTCCGGTTCACAAAGCCTCACTAGGAATTTTTCAGAAGACTTTAGTTCCTTTTGTGGTTCGGGGAAGAAAGCTTGGTATTTGGGTCGGGTGCAGACTGGGGTTAGTGCAGGGCTGAGGTCTGCTCTGGTTTGGGTTTTAGAGGGTGGTTGTTTTTCAGGCCCTTATCTCAACCCATCCTGGATGGAAAGGCAGGAGGGTGCAGCCCGGGAACCGCGACATGGAGGCTTTTCCGGACGCCTCTCCTCCCAGGCGGTGGCACCAGGGTCTCGGGGAGATGAGCAGAGCCTCGTTCTGTGTGGAGTGGCGTTTGGTTCCAGCTGTCAGGATGAATTTGACCTAGCACGGATCTAGGAGAGCGATTTCTGGTTTGGGCTTGGCCACAAACTGGCAGTGGGACTTGGAGTAAATCAATTCCCTCTTGGGGACGTGGTTTGTTCCTGTGTAAAAGGAGGAAATTGGAGCAGATCAAGATGATGGCAAAGGCGCCTTTCAGAGATGAATGCTCTGGGGCTGGAATAACAACGGTATTTCAAGCTGATGAAGGGGAGCTTCCCGGGCATTTTTTCGGCTGTACCCCGCTGTTCTCCACCGAGATGCGTCTCCCCCAGGCCCAACTCCCTGCACACTGGCCTCTCCTAGGATGACTCAGCTTCCCGAGCCAGTGACAGCCTCACTGAGCCTGACGACCCACGCTGTGCGGTCAGCTGTGGCCCGGCACTCACAGGACCTGCTTCTTCCACCGCCCTGTCCTCTCCCTCCTTCGCTTCCAGTATTCCCTGTGGGCAGAAGAGGGCGAAGGCCTTGTGACCTGTGACCCCAGGGCACCGCACCCTATAACAATCTGAAGTGGGATGGGGGTTTTCTTTTCACTTCTTGCTTCTCAGTCTCTTCTTAAGGTTTTAGCAGCAGCAAACCTCGGCCCAGGAGGTGTCCGCTGCGGTGCCTTGGGTCCTCAGGGGTAAACTGAGGAAGCACCGCTTCCCTTGTGATGTCCTACAGCGTGGGCTGGAAAGTCACAGATGGGCAGTGAACAGCAACTGTTGATCTGATTGCCAGGGGATGATATCGGGATATCCTCAGGGGAGGGTGACTCATACGTAGACCACTGAGCTGCTGGGCAATGGATCCCAGAACCGAGCCACACTTTGGATTCTTACCCATAAGTTTAAATTTCTCTTCTCCCTCCTTGGCCTATACCAAACTTGGGTGAACCCCTGTGTCCCCTTCCCTTTTCTTTCTCTGTCTTCCTCTTGTTATTTCTCCTTTATTGGAGGCTTTTCGTTATAAAATACTCCTCTCAAAAAAAAGAAAACCAAACCCCCAAAAACAAAAAACAAAAAAGCCTGAAAAGCAGAAACAACAAAGTAGAAGGAAAACTGTTCGTGACATCCTGGTAATATCCCAGCTTGATAGATTCCCGATTTATCTCTTTCTTCAGAGTTTTGAGTTTGATTGTTTGCTTTTAGGTGAAGTTCTACTGTAAACATAATTTTGGGTTTTGTTTAGTTTCTAGTCATGAAGACAAACTAAGCTTTTCCCTGTGTAAATTTTATCACCAGCGTCACCTGCGCTGGCTGCTGCAGTGGCTGGGCGTGTTGTGATGTCTGATTTATGTGGAAGATCGAGAGTCACTTCTACTTCGTCAGTTTTCGTTGGCCGTGGTAGAACCACCCCTCACCCCAAGCACCAAGCGCGTGGCAGAGAGGACGAGGTGCTGGACCCTGGGGCCCTGAGTGGCTTCTCCAGGGTCTGAGACTGAATTTTGTGGCATCACTTGACGCTCTGGGAGACCCTCTCTCCAACTATTGAGGTCTCAGTAGTGGAGATTTTCAGGTAATTGACTTCTTGATAAGGAACATATTGTTGCTGTCCTAAGAATGATAAAATCTGCTTTTCTCCCCCTGGCAAACATCTTTCACCAGAAAAGCAGAGAAGTCTGATGCTTCGGAGCTGCCTGTGTTACCAACTCTCCCGCTTCCGGCGGGGTGACCCCTGCCCCTCTGTGCCTCTGTGAGTCCCTTGTGGCATCCGTCCAACAGGCTGCTGTGAGGGTCCAGTGAATTAATGTAGTGCCAGGACAGTGCTTGGTGCTTGGTCAACGTAGGAAGCATCTTAAAACTCCTTGTAGGTGCTGGGGATATAGCTCTGTGGTACAATGGTTGCTTAGCATGGGTGAGGCCGCCCTGGGTTTGATCCTTAGGATTAAAAAAATTTTAGAAAAAGCTTTTCTGCTCTGTTTTATTGTTTGTTTGCTTTGGGGCTTTTTGTTTATTTTTTGTTGTTGTGTTTTAAGACAGAGTCTCAGTTTGTGTAGTTCAGGTAGGGATTGAATTCATGGCGATCCTCCCGCTTCAGTCTTCTGCGGGCTGGGATTACAGGCATGCACCACCATGCCTAGCTTCCTGCTCTGTTTTTCAGTTTTTTCTTTTCCTCAAGACCAGAAGGGAGGAGGCAGATGAGAGGAGGAAGAGCCTGGCAAAGCATGGGGACATTTTGGGATAGAGGGAACCAGGGCTGCTCCGGTCCCACCTCTAGGGAAACCCCGGCCTATGCCTGGGGGTAGGCCTCGGGGTCCTGGGTACTGCCCAGCCAGGGCCTGGAGTCAGGCAGGCCCCCCAGAGTTCTGGTCTGGCCAGGGTGGGGAAGGTGGAAATGGACTTAGACCCGAAGGAGGCTGGGCTTGGGGTCCCTCCTCCCTGGGCTCCAGGAAAGAGGTGGGCAGGAGAACCTTACCTCCCTGACAGGAAGGGAAAGTTCTAACTGCAGACTTCACAGTTTTCCTTTCCAGAGGTGCAGCCCAGTTGCATTCTGGTAACAGAAGCAAAATTTAAAATATGAGAAGGAAGTCAAATTAATTTTAAAATCTCTGAAAACCTGTGTTCTGTGGTTGCATCCAACTGGCCGGAGCCGGCCGGAATGTTTTTCCCTGGGACAGACTGATTAATGGGACAGAAATGAGGAGGTGTGAATTTATTTTGGACCTGGGTGTGGAGCCAGGAAAGGCTGGCATCAGCCCACTTAGGCCAAGTCTGCTTTGAAAGTCCACCAGAGTGACCACCTACTGGGTTTCCCAGCGGGAGGGAGCTGGAAAGGAGGCCACAGCGTGGACTGAGCGGCTTCTCAGCACGCTTCTAAAAGCAGTTTGTTTTTCTTTTCCTCACAAGGACGAGGTAAAACCCAAGGCAGCCCCTGGCTGGGGGGACTCTCTGAGCCATCCTGGAGGGCGGAGAGCGACTGCTTGTCCGGTCCTTAGAGCCCCAGGAAGGGTAAGGACAGAACCAAGCTCGAGGGGAGCTCGGAACAAATCCCGCTGTGCAGTTTTCTCCCTGAAGCGTGGAGAATCACTCAGTGGCGTGGAAGGTGGCTGAGAAGCAATAAATAATCTTCCGATGGGGACAGGCCTGTCTGGGAGGTCGGGAGATGGCTGTTAGAGCATTTTATCTGCACTGCAGACTCCAGAGAGAGGCGGCTTACAGCCGTCCAAGACATGGATAATTAAAAACAAAGACATCTTTAAGACAGATCTAAGGCTGGCCGGCCAGTCCCCTCCTCGCCCTACAAACCCCTCTTCTCCACTCCACCCCCTTTTCCCAGAAAAGGCTGGGAACACGCTTAAAAGTAAAATTACCCTAATGAGAGAAGACAAGTTCTTACAGAAGTTCTGACTTAGAGTTTACAGCTTTATAAGCATTTCAGTAGAGAGATATCCTGCACACAGGCCCTGAGTCAAGGACGCATAGTTTCACTGCTAGCTTCATCTTCTGTGTGATTATTTTTACGACATTTGCAATTACACGCAGGTTCCCTGCTGCCTGATTCTGACTGAATGAAGGGTGCTGGAGCTTTGGGAGCTTTGGGGTGCCTGGGCATACACACTCGCAGGCACTCAGCCCCATGAAGCCAAGGCTCGCCCCACCCTCTGCATACAAGGACAGGGCACTCTAGGACTTGCACACAGCCTGTGGGGAGCTACCTCCCCCTGAAATGTGGCCCCCAGAAAGCCATTGGTTCTGCCCGTTTCCTTGCTATAATGAGGGAAATTTTCCTCAACCCAAAGTATAAAATAGGGGAGCTTTTGGGGTGGTGTTGGGATGGGAACCCAGAGCCTTGGCAAGCACTCTACTACTAAGCTGTGCCCTTATGCCTTTACCTTAATTTTTTAAAAAAATTATTTTTTAGTATGTTTGTTAGCTTTCCTTTTTTTTTGAGACGGGGTCTTCATTTTGTAGATCGGGCGGCCCCTAAGCCCACTGTGTAGCCTAGGCTAGCCTCAATTCACAGCAATCCTCCTGCCTCTGCCTCCCAAGTGCCAGGATGACAGGCATGAGTCACCTCGCCTGGCACTGTGGTGTGTGGTACCAGGGATCGAATTTGGGACCTTGCACTTGTGAGGCAGGCACCAGAACCACCGAGCTAAATCCTCAGCCAGTTATTACTTTTAAACAAAGTCTTGCTATATATTTCAGGCTGGCCTCAAATTTGTGGTGATCCTCTTGCCTCCTAAATTGAAGGATTACAGGCGTGTGCCACTCCACCTGGCTGACTGTTTTTTTTTTAATACTTAGAAACCTAGTAGAAAACATGATGACGTATGCTCAGATGTTTTGGTTATGAAAGGACCCAAGTGTTCTGTGTGTGTACATGTGTGAGCACATCTGTGTATCAGGATTGTCAGGGCCTCTCCCAGGATGGAGAGGCCAGATGATCAGCCAGTGCCACCTTTGAAGAGAAGCAACAGGAGACTGAAGTATGGAGACTTGAATGCTCCTCACACTTTGGTGAGCTTGGGGGTTTCATGATTTTCCAGGAAATCCCATATTAGCCTTCCTCATGGATGGCCAGTGCTGCCCATCATGGGTGACCCAGGAGCAACTGGCAGGGAGTGGACAGGTGATTTTTCAGGCCTGTTGCTGCCCACTCCGCCTGGTCCTGCCTGTTGTGGAATTTGTGGGTTTTCTGCCTCCTACCCTCTGAGGGTTTTAGGGAGCCAAAGCGTAAGGTCAGAGTCACCTCACAAGCGCCAAACAGGGCAGGTAGCAGAACAGCCAGGCTGAAGTGCGACTCTGGCTGGCTTCCTTCTGCCCCAGTTTCCTTTCCTCATCTCTGAACAGGTGCAGATGCCAGTGGCGTTAGGAACCAGGCCCTCCTCTCCACCACACCCTCTGCCACTCACTCGGGTCACAGAGCACTGTCCCCTGGAACTGGGACTGAGAAGATCCCAGGCCAGAGAAGATCGGTGCAGAGTCAGCCAGGGAGGAGCCATGAAGGTCCCATTTGGCAGGGCACTCAGCCAGGAGTGACGGGCTGGGCTCCGAGACAGGCGTAAGCCAAGCTTGCCCAGCACCCAAGCAGTGAGCCCTGAGCCTGCAGCCCCAGGAGCTTGGTACAGCGCCCCCCTTGCCCTGTGTCACTGATGCAGAGCAGCCTCCAACCCCCACGGCCTCACCCCCCGCCTTCCTCCACCCTCTTCTCTTTGGATCTTGCCAGAGATT
>PVIC010010706.1:27123-42951 GCA_004025085.1 Thryonomys swinderianus
CCCCCCCCCCCCCCCCCCCGGCTGGGCTTCTCTCGAGTTGGGCTTTGGACGCTGAGCCCCAGCTCAGAATCCAGGATGGCATCCTTGAAGATCCCCAAACTACTATTTAGCCATTTTAAAGATGCAATTTCAGTTCCAGGCAGGGGAATGGGGTGGATAAAAGAGATTATATGATAATAATATGGCTGTGGGAAGCCTGTGAAATCAAGTGTATTTTCTCTGGTGGGCAGGATATTTCTGGAACTGTGTTCATGGCTCTCTCCACTGAGAGGGATGTGTTTATCCTAATGGGAAGCAGGACTGAGCTAGGCCATAGCACCCGGCCCAATTTTTCGATGTAAGACACCACAAGAGATGTTTGTGGTGGTCAGAAGACATGTTTAGTCTGCCCTGGTCCTTTAGAGTGTGCTGACTTGGCTCTGAAGGGGCTGCAGGAAGGTGGGCAGTCTAACAGCAGAAGTAGGTGAAAGTGTCCATCCAGTTATGCCCACTGGGGTGCTTTCAGATATGAGCAAGAGAGAAGTCAACACGGATGGGTTTAAACAATAAGGCTTGTGCCATCTCGCCTCACAGTGGCCCTGGGCCAGGGCTCCAGGTGTGTTATGATCAAGGTTCTGTCATTCTGTGTGCCCTTATCGGAGGGCATAGATGCCAAGGGTGAAGGGTAAACTTGCCCAGTTGCTTAACGCCCAGTTGCTTAACCAGAGTCTGGGCTTCCTGGAGTCATGAGCAAGCTGACATCCCGATCTCCTGCAGCCCAAGGTGGCTGGTTGGTGACACTGACCTGGTAGAGCCAGGCTGTGTGCCAAAGACGAGAGGGGCCTGGGTGGGGGAGGGGCGGCCCTGATGGATTCTAGAAGGAGCAGGGGACCTGGGAAGACACCTTTGGGTGCTGAAGCCCAGAAGCCTGCTGTCCCCTTCCTTCTTCCAGATCTTGCCTGAAATCTGACAGCTTACTGTTTGAAAAGGACATGAAAACATGTACAGCCACGTATTCACATTCACACCCTCTGTGGACACGCACACACACACACACACACCCCTACCCAGCAGCCCCCCCTCCCCCCTCTGGTCCAGGCACAGAATCTCAGTGGCCTTGTGGAAGCCAAACTTTCTGAGTGATCCAGCTGTCCCCAGGCCCGTCTACTTCATGGACGAGCGGGATGGCATGGAGGGCCTGAATGGGCTGCAGGGACTGGGCCCGAGGGAACTGTCCTCAGCTGCAGAACCAGGCCTTGCCAGGGTCCCCTGACCTGGAGGGGGCCGCTTGGTGGCCCCCAGGACAGGAACTGGAGCTCCCCTCTGTTCACCACAAGAGGGCAGCATCGCTTTGTGCCAGCTGGGGCCAGGTGGGCTGCCCAGCTTTTAAGAACAGCACCTCTGAGTCCCTCATGTCTTTAGGTCCGCTGGGAGTTCATTCCATGTGGGCCCCAGGCGGGGCTCCTCTTCTGTGTCATTGAACACGGATCTAAGGTGCTCCCGATGATGGGTCCTGACTGTCCCATCCCTTTCAGTAACTATAGGGCCCAGGAGCGGGTGGTGATGATACAGTCTATGGGTCTGAGAGCCCTGCAGGGTGGGAGGCCTGAGACGCCAGTACCCATCAGACAGTAGGCAAATGGGCGTGGTAAAGTGCTGTGTGCTGCTGAATTGACTCCATGCACTGGGGTAGGGGAGGTGTTTGCAGCAGTCACCTGTGGGTCACGCATGTTAATCCTGGTCACTCCTGGTCAGTTACATGCAATGACCAGGGTCTCACCCCCACCCAGACTTGCATTTCCCCTGCAAGGAAAAGCCAGTTTATGAAATGATTTCATAGGCTGTAACCACTGGAAATAAAGATTATATGTATATACACATGTATGCAGTACTTAGAAAAAATTAAAGGTATAAAGAATAAAATATTTTTATCTCCCTTAATCCACCTTTTTCTCCAACACTGTTTCCCTCTCACTGGAAGCCATGTTAACTGTTGGGGTACATACTCCCACATCTTTGTCAGTGTAATTAATATTTCATGTAAGTAACACACATGATCTGGGAGAGAAATGTCAGAGTCAGTGTGCACTCTGCTCTCTGTCACTAGGTGCAGGCAGCATAGCAATTCTTTTTTTTTTTTTTTGCTTTGTAGTTCAGGCTGGCCTTCAGCTCACGATGTAGCCCAGGCAAGCCTGGAACTCAGCAACCCTCCTGTCTCTGCCTCCCGAGTGCTGGGATGACAGGCGTGAGCCACCGCGCCTGGCACTGTGGTATGTGGTATTGATTGCTGATGGGCGTGAGTCACCAAGCCCAGCATTGTATGTGGGATCGAACTCAGGGCCTTGCACTTGTGAGGAAGGTGCTGGAACCACTGAGCTAAATCTCCGGCCCAGCATATCAATTCTTTAATTGGCTTATAAACAGCAGCAATATGTCCAAGTTCTTGAGGCTGGAAGTCCTGGGCTGCCTCCCTGAAACCTTTCCTTGGGCTGAGCTTGGATCCTCACCAGGCAGCGACAAAGCCTGTACACCCTTCAACACTTTCTCCCAGCGACCCCGGTTCTAGAAGCCTGTACCCTAGCAATGCTCGCACAGAGGCATGGAGTTGCGCGCACAGGACACTCTTCCGAGGAAACGCCTAGGGTGGCGTATGTGTCCATCCGTAAAGGAACGGTTACATACGCTGAGCCAATGCACAGCGTGGAGTAAAGTTTGGTGAGAACACAGCCATGGCTCTTTGTTCACATGTGGCCCACGGCTGCCTCGCACCACGTCTGCAGAGCTGTGGAGTGTGGCAGAGACCACACTTTTCACAAGGCAAAGTGTTCACTCTCTGGACTTTTCCAGAACAGCTGGCTGGTCTCTCTGTTCTCCACTCTCGATCATATCCGTTTCTGTGGGGTTTGACGTGTAGAAGGATGCATGTCTTCCATTACAATATAAAGGAGTTTCACTGCCCTAAAAAGACTGCCTTCTGCCGCCCTTTCGTAACCACTGGTATTTTTTTTCTGTCTCTGTAGTTCAGCCCTTTCCAGAGCATCCTAGAGTTGCGAGCAGATAGAAAATGCCCTTTTCTTCTCTTAGCAACTTGCATTTAAGGTTCCTCTGGGTCTCTTCACAGCTTGATGAGTCATTTATTTCTAGCGGCGGATTCTATTCCAGCAAATGGATGTATAGGTTTATTTACTTACTAAAGGGTATCTTGGTTGCTTCCAACGTCTGGCAATTATGAATAAAGCTGTCATCAACATCTGTGTGAGAGGGCTGCGGACGCAGCTCAGCGGGGTGGAGCGCTTGCCCAGCATGCACACGACCCTGGGTTCAATCCCTAGCCCTGCAGTAAATCCAGGTGCAGGTTTTCACATAGGCATAAGTTTTCAACGCATGGGGTGGAAAAGGGTTTTTTGGAGGAGATGGAAGGTTGTGTTTGTTGGGGGATTAGGGGGCAGAGAAGCAGCATGGGCAAAGGCCCCAGGCAGGATGGCAAGGGGCTCTGTGCTAGAGACATGGGGGTGGGTGTGAGGCAGAGAGCCAGGCGGCCTGGGGAACGGTGTTTCACCTTTACCACACGTAGGCTCAACAGTGACTGACTAGCCCCCCAAATCCCTGCGCTGGCTTTTTAGCCGGAAGTGCAGCTGTGTTGGGTGGGAGGTGCTTGGGTGGTAAGGCTCCACCCTCCTACAGGGATTGAGGCCCCATTCAAGGGCCTGCAGGAGGCGTTTGCTCTGCTGTCCTAGGGCTGCCATATGCACACACAGGAGAAGGCCCGCACCGTATGCTGGCTCTGTGATGGCCGTTGTCCCAGCCTCCAGGTCTGTAAGAAAAAGAACGCCTTCTCTTCATAAATCATCCGGTCTCAGCCATCCAGTCACAGCAGCACAAACTAGATCGTGACAGTGGCCTCAACCAGTGTCCTCTGCCCCCGACCCTCCTGCCCAGTTAGGGAGCGTGCAAACCCCTGAAAGGTTAACATCGATCTGTCATTATTTATTAGACTTCAGACTGGTCAGAGCGCTCCGGTGTTTACACCAGCCTCTCCTTCTGTTCCTGGGTCCAGTCCACGGTGTCCTTTCCAGCCCAGGGCAGGACTCACTGCTGTCGCAGAAGAGGACAGCACAGTGATAATGGCCAGGAAAGCTGAGCGGGAAACGTGGGGGCTCAGCACGGACACTTGCTGGTGAATCTGCGCAGTCGAGTCTGTGTGTCACGAGGCATTCGTTTTCCCCTGTTTTATTCAGTGTCTTAGGCAGCAAATAATTATGGAGCAGCTATAAGGAGACAGGACTGGTGTCTGAATATGGCGCTGGGCTGCCACCTGCTACCCTCGGACAGCTCCCACCCCTGGCCTGTTTTTCTCATTATCCCCCACCTCACCCACCCGCTGCCCGTGAGTAGGTTAAAACAAATCTCTGCTCCTTAGAATTTTCACAGCCTGCCCTGACGGCTGCCAAGAATATACATTACCGATTTCCAGTGGAAGCTCAAATGTCCATCTGTAGTCACCTGGTTTCTGAGCCCCAAGTTCACGGGGGTCACACGTTGGGGCTCCACCTAACAGGCCTGTAGTTCAACTGGCCCTTTGAGAGGCATGGGGGAAGGGGAGGACCAGCGAGGGACCCCGAGATGTTAGGGGTCGAGACACACACACGCCCTTGGGCTACAGCCCAGGCTTAAAAAAAAAAAAAAAAAATCCTGGAGAAATCCTGGTTGGCGTGTTCCTTAGCCCAGATGGAAGAGAAATAGGACAAGTTCCTGATGGGTTCCAAAAGCAACACAGGAGACGGTCTCATTGCCAGCAAATCTGAGGTATGTTGGCACCAGCAGCTGAAGAGAAACGCGGTCCCTGGGTGGAGAGGGGAAGACGAGAAGGCGGACGGCTGCAGGGAGAGCAGGCTGCGCCCTGCCAGCCGCCCAGCCGCCAGTGGAACCTCGCTGCTTCCAAGACACCGAGCAGGACTGGCACGGGCGGGAGGAAGGGGAGCAGACAGCTGGGCGACAGGCATCGCACGACGGAGGGCTCAAGGCGCAGTGTTGCCTCCCTGGCCAGAGCCCACCCCGCCTCCCCGCACCAGTTACGTGGGAACAGAACTCTCCCCGCTCTTTCTTCATCCTGTAAGAACAGAATGAGAAGGCAGCCGCCCACCGTGTCCCAGGGAGGCACCCTGACCATGTATGGAACTGGCCAGCACCCTGGTACCAAACTTATGTCCAGAACCATAAGAGATCAGCTGCTGCTGCTTAAGCCACCAGGTTCACGGTGCCTTGTCACAGTACTCTGCACCAGGACAGAAGGTGCAATGGTCCCAATCCCTAGTTACAAACAACAAGACTCCATTCTGGTTCGTTTAAGGAAGTAGCTGAGTTTAATCAAGACTGTCGGAGAGCCCAGGAAATGGCCGCGAGGGCCAGACCGCAGTGGTGTCAGCCATAGACTGTGCCCAGCCACACACAGGCTTCCTGGAGAAGACCTCGCTGCCACTCGCAGCAGGATGCTCTGCGCTGCCTACGGAAGCCCCACCCCTCCCCCCGTCCTCAGAGCCCAGCGGCTGCGGCATCATCTCAAGCCTAATTCTGTGAGGCCGTGGCACAGCCAACGCAACGCAGAGGGTGGACAGAGTGAGTTTGACCAGTGTGCGGGTGCATGTTCCACTCGGGAGGGTCCACCTGGTGGCCTCAGGTTCTGTGGCTGGCCCCGAATCCGTCCCCCCTCCCAACTTAACACGAAGCGGGCTGCTGTCTGCTGGAGTCTGCAGTGGTCTCGCCTCCCCCACAAGGTGGAGACTCCGGTTGGCCACAGTCCTGTCTTCTCCTCATCCTGCTCACGTCCTGGCTCGCTAGGCTGGCAGCGTCCCACGGCTGCGAAGGGATTGAGGTTCTGTCGGGCAAGCTACTCGTCGTGCAGGTCGGAGCAGGGGCCAGGGCAAGAAGTGTGCAAGGCCTGGAGGGAGGCCTGTGAGAGGCGGAGACGGATCCAGGCCTCTTTGGACCATGACCGCAGGAGGCCCCGGTCTCCGTAGGGCGTTTCTGTGGCAGATGTACCAGCCGTGACTTGGAGGCCAAGCCTTTTGAGGGGTTGAAGATGCTTCCTGGGAGACCGGAGAGCCCTGGGCAGTGCAACGCACCCTTCTGGTCTCTGCAGACACGGGAAGAAGGCTCTTCTACTTGTGGCAAGGAAAACGGGGAACCAAGGAACTGAAAGGGTGGCCCCAGGGTCGGTTCCACGACGGGAACCTCCAGTTCCTGGGTTCCATGTCGGTTTGGGGAAAACCACAGGAGCATGAACTACAGGCTTCCTCCCGAGATGATGGAAAGTTCTTGTAGAGATGTCATTGCTGCTTCACAGATTTCCCCAGAACGCAGTGGCTTTAAATAATGCTAACCATGTGCTGCTATCTCATGGTTCTTTGGGTCAGGATTTAGGGAACAGCACAAGTCACAGATGGGTACTGTCATGAGCTTGCAGTCAGACGATGTCTGTGGCTGCGGTCACCTTGAAAGGCCTTTCACTGACCACGTCCCGTATTTTGTACATGCAGAAACCGTGCCAGTAAGGGCTGGTGTGACATTGCTAAAGTCTCTCCCAGGGGTCATAGGAAGAATAGCATTTATGCTCTGTTTTCTCAGGATAGACTCCAGGATGTCTTTCTCTTCGCCTTGTCTTCCTGTGTTTTGAACGGACAAGCAAAGTGTTTTCCAAAACGGTGGCTTGGATTTAGTCACCCACTGGTCTGCTCTCTGCATTAGCTTTGGAAGAATCGCCACTTTAGGTCGCTTGCCGTCAGTCAACAGGCAATTACTGAGCACACTCTATCTACCCAGCACGGTGCTTCATACGAATGCTACTGAGTAAAAATACTTGGTTCGTACAAGTGTATACAAGTATATAGTGATGGTCCATGGCTGCAATAATGATAATCAAACCACTCAGAACATGCCATGTAATCAAATAGTGATCAAACAAAATAGCCTTGTTTTGTAGAACTCGTACTTGAACTGGCACTTTCTAGGAAAAACAAATTATTTTTAAAACACACACATGCATAGGATGGCAGTGAACTTCAGTGCTACTGGAAAAATCTGAAATGTGTGGCAGACTTCTAATTGAAAGATTATTTCCTACAAGCTCAAATAAATATCCTCCCTCTGCTTCTGTTTTACCCCTAAAAAAAAAACTGTGCAAGAAATGTGAAATTTATTATGAGCGTGAATGTGCTAACTTTCCAAACATCCCAGCCAGTCTGGGGACAGGAGGCAAGGACGGCTTGGACCCCCCGCCCCCCGCACACAGACTGGCTCACATGTGTCGAGGCCCCTGCACCACCCGCCAGGCTGGCCCGCGTGGGATCTGATGCTGCGGGGCCTGGCGGGTGAGTCAGAGCCATGCAGATTCAGGTCGCCTGTTGGGTCTTCCGGTTGCACCACCAGACTAATCCGAGCCTCGGCTTTGTCTCCCGTACATCCTTCATGACTTTTCCCAGCCGAGGTTTAATGACTCAAGTCCCACCATATTCCCTGGAGGGTTAACACTGCAGCCAAATAGAACGAAGTCACCGTTTGGAATTTTTTCCTTTATGGGATCTAATTTTTCCTTTCCTTTTCCCCTCCTGTCGTGTTCCTGCTGGATGCCTTTGGACCACCCACTGTGCCTGCTCCTGGTTGTGTAAAGCAGTGTTCACAACGTTACTGGTCCGTCTTGACGAACGTCTGCATTGCAGGGGCGGCTGTGGTGCTGCAGAAAGGGGTGGCGGGGCGTTGGGAAGCCAGACACCTCTAGGTCAGGCCGTCTGCCTCGCTGCCACCTGATTCTCTAGTATGCATGTATATGTACATGCACGCGTGCACGCGCACAAACACACACGCACTCACACTCACTCTGCACCTCTTTCTGCTGGAGCCCCACCAGCACTACTCATAACCTTCAGAGCCAAATTTAGCACGGCGAGGAAGGAGAATTCAGACAGTGGCGAACTGGGAAGGACCTGTTTGAGTCTACAGCAAGGTTCTTCGCTGGAGAAGCGCTGTGAAATCTGCAACTAAAGAAAATGAAATCCCCAACTCCTTTGCTTCCCGCCACGGGCATTTCTCTGTTCTCCCTTAGCGTTCTTACTGCTTTATTTTGAAACACTGGGACAATTTTCCAAGTCTTCCTTTAAAACCTTCAGCCAAAAGAAACCGTGTCTAATTCTAGGTGAAGTGAATCCTTTAATTCAGTTGTGCTTTGAATACTAGAATTACGCCTGGTGATCAGAGTTGCTGTTTTTTGACAAAAGGACCAGAAGGGGGAAGGCTAGGGCTTAGTGACGCCACGTGACCAAGGTGTGGGCGCGGGCGCTGGGTCACGTGGGCTCTGCTTCCCAGCACTGTCCAGGGACCCTGTGCTTCAGCCTCGTTTTTAGGCTGCAGAGACAGCTGCTCCGTTCCCCCGTCTGCTCACGTCAGGGCCTGCACAGACGGGGTCTCGGTCTTTGGGTACGGATGGTCTCGGGGACACCAGCGGCAGGAGTCCTCGGGAAGGAGAAGCGAAGGAAGTGCAAGGGCAGCGCGGCGGATGACATCTGTGCGCGTGACCCAGGCGAGGGACGACATGTGTGCTCTGCAGGGTCTCGGTATGTGCCAGGGTTGAGTCACCCTCTCCCCATCTGCAGGCCCAGCTGTCCCTGAGCCCATTTTCTCACCTGTCATAGGACGAAGGTGTGGATGTCGCCTTCTCAGGTCGCAGCCCAGCTCACACTGGCACCGCTCCCCGGGCTCCCCAGGCCAGGCCTACTGTTTACAGGGATGGTCGGCTCCTCAAGGGCCAGGGCAGTGTCTCCTGGGCCCCCTGGAGCCCTTGGCACAGCCTGTGGGTGGGCAGCTCCTCCTGGGCCTCCTGTGCCTCCTGTCCCCAGGACCACAGAGCAGAGGAAGGCCTGCACTGGGATTATGATCAAGACACTAGATTGGGTCCCCCTGGACCGAGCGCCAGCTCACTCACGGGTCACCCCTGGTTTCCGGGAGCTGGGCTGTGGCCACCGCACACACAACGCTTCCCGGCCTTCCTCGCCCCTCCTTCGCTTCCTTTGATGGTCTGAGTCCCAGGACCCGCGTGTGGTTTTGCTGGCATTGTGTTTCCAGTTTCCTGGCCAGAGGATTCCACTTTCCAGGAAGGCTGCCCCTCAGCGTGGGCGGCGGCCGAAGGGCGCTGTGGTCCCGACTCCCACTCCCGCACCCAGTCTTTGACTCACCCCTTCCTCTGCTGGGAGTTACTCCTGCCCTGCCAGCTGGATCCATGGGAAGCTATCCTGGAGGTGCCCACGGCTTCTCCTTAGCTAGAAGAGATGCCCGAGGGGGGATGAGCAGTGACTTTGGCCCAGGTCCCCTGGGTCCCAGGCCAGCCCCTCACCTGCCCAAACCCATAAACAGAAAATCCCCCCTTCTCCTGCTCCTGCGGGACACTGGAAGGACTCGGTTAAGAACAACGCTTCTCACCCCTGCACTGCCTCATTTAACCCTGCAGACGCAGCCGGTCCTGGCACATGCCCAGGAGCCACAGAGCTTTTTTTGAGCTGTCCTCTCTGCCTCTTAACTGATGAAAACAACAGAGTGACACTGTAATGCTTAACAAGCATTTCTCCTGCACCCAGGGCCTGTTTTCTGGAGAACACAGCGCAAAGCTCGCCCAGGCCTGCTGTCAGGCCAGATTGGGGGGGGGGGCGGCGCTGGCAGAGAAGAGCAAGACCTTGGGCCCCGGAGCTGCGCTGGAAGGAGCTGCCACTGGGCCTGTGGCTCCAACAGGCAGGCTGCTCCCGGGACTTGAGGTCCTGCCTCAGCTCCCTGCCTTTCCCCCAGTCCAGACCGGTGGGGACCAAGTGGCCAAGACCGTGTTGTGCCGCGCAGGGGGGAGCTCCACCATTTTACAAGTGCTCGTGTCTGATCTGTGGACATGAACTGAAGCACTGAACTTCTGAGATCTCAGGCTGTCTGGCTTTGGACTGAAGACCATCAACTTCTTGGGCCTCCAGCTGGCTGGCATGAGTTGCTAGAACTTGCCAGACTCTGACTCCATGAGCAGGTATGTCTCTTACACAAACACACACACACACCATGGAACCATGGATTCTATTTCTCTAGAGCCCCTGGCCTGGGGCATCTGGGTCCCCTTCACCAGCTCCTCTGGCCACCACAGCCTTCCACAGAGACCCCGGCTAACCCCAGATGCTAAGAGCACCATTCAGCCCCCTGCTAGAGCCCTGCCCCCTAGTCAGCCTGCCCCTTCACAAGTGTAAAATGAGGTGGATGGTGGGCAATAAATGAGGGGCAGTTTGGGATCAAAGGTGAAAAGAAATATCCATGATCCGTGCCGGTATGAACAGCGATGGAAAGAATGAGCAGCGGGGATGAGGCCCAGCTGCAGGCTGCACCGTCTCACGCCTGGAGGACGAGCTCTGTCCGTCCATCTCTCCTGCTCTGAGTGCAGACCACACTCAGTGAGTTGTTTCCACGGCTGAGTCGGGAGGAGGAGCTCCTCTTAGCGGAGAAGCCTGGTTTCCCCTCTGTGGCCTGCTGTCACCAGTGATGCCCCCGAGACAGCGGTCCCCTGCGCGACACGACACCTCTGAGGTCTCCTCCCAGGCTGGCCCCGAGAAAGCGTCACTTCTCACGCAAGGACGTTTTGCAAAACACCTGGTCAGAACCCTTCCACGGCGTCAAGGTCATAAAAGCAATGTCGGGCAGAGGGACCATTGCAGCCACGAGCGGGGACACGATGACAAACGTGAGATTCTGGGTGGGGTCCCGGAACAGAAGGAGGACGAAGGGGAACTAAATCCAGATGAGGCTGGCGGTCAGTGAGGCGCCCGTGTTTTCTGTTTGACAGTCGCATCGCAGAAACGGAAGGCAGGGGCGTGAGGAGAAGCACACGCTGGCTGAGGGGCGCTGAGGAATGCCGTGCTAGCCTCGCACATTTTTGGTGAATCTAAAATTATTCCAGAAATGAGAGTTCATTTACCAAGAAGAGAAAGGCTACACTAGAACATTTCTTTGCGTGGTGTGCATGCCGCTTTACACTATAGTACAGTGCAATCTAATTTCATTATAGATGATCCCAACAAACACACAGAGCTGATACTGATAACCCCCTCTGGCCTCTCCCCACCTCTTACGCACCTCCCCAGAGCCAGGAATGGTCACAGTCACCAGGCCCCCACCCAGGGTTCCTCACGGCATACCAGGCTTGGCTGACATGGTGTGTGCTGACCTTCATGACAACTCACTGACACAGCCACTGCCAGACCCTCTTATACCTGGAGAAACTGAGGCACGTAGAGCTAACAGATGTTGGCCAAGGGTGTGTAGGAAGAGGTAGAACTGGGACAGGTCACCCAAGCACCCATCAGTTTTAACCACCTAGACAGGAAGCTATACTTCTATTGTGTGGGCACAGCCCTCGCATAAGTATGTGTGTGTGTGTGTGTTCACATGCACATGCACCCAGGCCTTCTCATGGTGAATGATGTCCATGCTGCTGTGCAAATGACTTCTTAACAACACCTCTCAGTGCACTTTCACACCCATCCCAAGGGCCGCCATGGCTTTCCTAGTTGTCTTGTCCTACGGGGTCAACCAAAGTCATTCCCAAGGACACCCGGCAAAGCCTGGAAAAATTTTTAACTGTGACAGCTGGGAACGGGGACACTACTGGCATCTGGTGGGTTAGAGGGCTGGGAAGCAGGCTACATGCTCTGTGATGCATGAGGCAGCTCCCAACAGCAACTGTCCTGACTGCAAATGTCAGCGGTACCAAGACAGGAAAGCCCAGATGCGTGGTATTCTGTGGCTCCACTGGAAATGTTACAGGTCCTCCACGCTGGGTGGCACTGCTCCTTGGGAGTGGACTTTACCTCAGAAGCATCTTGTATTTCCTCACTGAATTCCAAGCCCCAGAAGGAGAGCAGGGACATCCATTTCTGTATCACCTTCAGGCCCAGTACGGCCATTCCATAGCCTGTGGGTCAGAAAAGTCCACTTTTCCCAAGAAAATCAACGTTCTTTTCCCAAGGCCTCTCACCCTGGCTGCACAGAGGTGACCTGGGGAGCACTAACACCAGTGTCCCTCTCTTCCCAGACGGCAGGTGCATCACCGTTTCTTGTGTAAACCTGCACCTCAGCATTTCTCAAGCCCCTGGTGATGCTGTGTCCACTCGGGGAGGAAGACACCGGAGGAACCCAGCTCTGCTGCGGCCTTGTGTGCACTGAACTGAGCGCCTGTTGTTTTCAGATGACATGTTGCAGAAGGGGTTCTGTCCAGCGTCCTCTAGCCCCGAGGACTGTGTGCACACAGGGGCCCCAGAGACCCCCTGTCCTTGTAGACAGCACTGAAGCCGCTGATGTGGGGACCAGATTCTGAGCCACAACACTTGAAACACTATCTCAGGGGTTAGTTCGTCCCGATAAAAGTTGTTTCCCAAATAGAGGCCCTGAAATACTTGTTCATTGGCCAAATGCTCGGTCGCAGTAAAGATGAACTAAAACAATGACTCTGGGGAGAAATGGAGCTGTTTATAAGGAATCAGGGTCCAAACAAAGTCACTAAAGCCCCAAGGACGAAGGAAGCCGAATGTGAAAACCCCTACAGCTTAGCCGCGTAAGACGAAACCCGGGAACTTCAGGGTTTTCCACTCTGCCGGTTTTGCCTCGATGTCCATTAGAATGTCAGCTAAGATCCATCACGGGTGCAATTTCCTCCTGCAGACTGGGGACCTCATTTTTGCTGCCCCAGCCGTGCTCTGTTCTCCATCAGCGGGATTTACGCATATGGAACCGAGTGTGGAATTGGGCCCATTACATTTAACTTCCTATATCTGACATATTTAATACTGACTTTTCAAATAAATGAAATCCCTGTTTTGTGCCGGGCTGGAAAGGTGCACTTGGTGGAGGGGAGCTGTGCCTGCCCAAGGCGGCCACGTCGCACCCAGACGCCCCTTGAAGAGGGTGCTGCGGCCTGGATCTCCCAGGAAGTGGGGCGGGGGGAGACAAGGCTTATGAAACAAGAGAACAACATTTTATAATAAACGGGAAGTGTCTCTTAAAAAGCTCACTAAGAGAAGAGTGGTTTTATGTGTAGATCTGGGGTCGCCCGGGCTTGGATTGTACGTCTCAGGATGGAGGCAGGAGATGCTTGAGGAGGGGATTGGATGGAAGCATCTGATGGCACCCTGTACCACTGCAGCGGAGTCCACAGTCTGCAGTTGGTAACGTGTGATGGCCACACAAGTGGCAAAGGTTGGCTCCACACACACACACACACACACGCACGCACGCACGCACACTCTCTCTCCCTTCCCCAGCCTCTGCCTGTGCTCAGGTGGGGTACCACAGGGTGCCTGCACAGCTAGCACTAGAACCCCACAAACTGGTCCCCTGGGAACGAAGGGAGGAAACCCCCTCCCCCCTCCCCCAGGAGGCAGCACAAGCTTCTCCGCACACACAAGGCTCCGGTCTGGGGCTGTGGAGGCAGCATGAGGAGGAAGAGAGGGGGGAAGGGCTGTGGGGGTCGGAGTGGCGATTCCGGGCTCTGCGGACAGAGGGCGAGAGGCTCTTTACAGACCTGCTCTGCAAGCTTCTAGCCTGAGCGGTGCTTCCGAGCCACCCAGGGATGGAGGGGGCAGGCACAGGTGGTGGCCTCATCCATTCACCTTTCTGTGGGTAAAACCGGGCTCACTGGCTTGTCGCTGCTCCATATTTACAGTGAGCGTCTCTGGCTGTGGGTGGCATCGTGCTTTGGCTCTTGAGTTGGCCAGTGGAGTGAGGGTGTGTAACCAGCAGAGGTACAGGGGACTGAGGGGGTCCCCTTCAGCAGCCCCCCTCAGCCCAGCTCCCACCAGAGCTCCAAAGGCAGAATATTTAGAAAAGTAAATAAGGGAACCTGGGGAAAAGTTTACGGCTGTTGTTGAACTTCTGCGTAGACGCCTTCAAAGCCTCAGCTCGAGTTCAAGCTCGCCTGTGCGCCAGCCTGTTCTCTCACACCTCCTCCTGCAGGACTCGGTGTTCATGCTTAACTCGGGCTGGCCCCGGCCCCGTCCCTCTGTGGCCAGGACCGCTTGTGCGGCCACAAGTGGAGGACAGAACGGACACACAGCCTCCCACGTCTCCACCTCGCTGCAGCTGACAATAACAAACAGCCCCATGAAAAGCACTTACATTTATGAACTGTTTATAAATTTACTGACATTGATTTATGACCCTTGGCTGGTTCTGATGGTAGTCTCTTTCGGGATATTTCTTTCTTTCTTTCTGGATTTTTTTTAAGTGTTAATGTTACGGTTCACACTTTTAATACAGCCACATGCTGGGAGCCTCCCGGAAGACAGCTGGGAGCCTGACCCATGACCCGCGGGCGGAACCCAGACGTGATTTATGCCAGGGGCTTGGGACGGCAGGGGAGGTGGGTCCTGGTTGGCTCAGGGAGACCCCTAAGGGATCGTCAGCTCTGAGAGGAGGCAGAGGCAGGAAGAGGGCAGATGGGGCTGGGAGGTGTGAGGTCTATCTGCTTCTAGCAACCGGTGGCACCAGAGCCCAATGTCAGCTTAGCAGATGCTGCCCTTCATTTCTAAGACCTTGGCGGGACTCTCCTCATGTTTCCCATCATCCTCTGGTGTGGGTGCCTTTGTCCTTATCTCAGATAGATAAACTGAGACTCAGAGCAATGAAGGTGACTCAGCAGGGATTATACACCTAGTGAGAGGCTAAGGTCCACCCAGAAGCCAGCCTAGCTCCTACTGGGTCTGTTATCCCCAGGTCTGCACACCCATCCCCCTACCACCTGTCCATCTGCCTCTCCCTATGTGCTCTGTCTGTCTAACATACCCCTGACACCAACCGGGCCCTCTGAGGACGGAGGGCCCCACCTGTCCCGCCCCCCGCCCTGCCAGGTCCTGAGGAGGAGCTGGAAGCCCAGAGTCCAGCCTGCCTGCAATGACCTGGGGGGACACCAGGTGGCGCCTGTGCCAGTTGCTCACAGCATCATAGCCCAGATTATGGGGTGTAGCCTCGTTGAAACAGTTGCTTGGAGTGGCGAATGGCCTCTGGGTGGGTGGTTAGTATCCCTTCTACATGGACAGTGGCTGGCCAGGCATAAGGCTCACCTGGGTGGTGTGGCTGTCCAGCCAATGTCATGTGGGGCCTGGAGTGGACCCGGCTTCTGCTCCCCCTGGCTTCGGGACCTCCACCCCTTCCACGTTCAACGGAGCCTCCAGGATCTTTGAAGGGGCCAGTGATGTGCCAGACACCCTGACGTGATATCTGAGGGGGAAAAGGAGCTTGGTGTAGGGTCCCACCTCTCCCTATAGCCACCACCCGGTCCCTGTGACAGGCATAGTCTTTCCTGAGGCATTGGAACACCCAAGGTGTTGTCAGAACCACCACAGAAGGAGCAGGGAGCCCGCATCCAGCTCAGCATCGCCCAGGCAGGTTCTCTGGGCCGCAGGTGGGACAGAACTGCGTTGGGAATGTTTCTGGATCTGGGTGGATCACAAGGTTTACCATGGTGTCACGGGAAAGACAGCCATCTGCTTCCAGGCTTTTCCTGACCAGTTGACACAGCCTGGATTTCAGAGCCTGAACTTTTTCTTCCACAGAGGCCAGCCTCAATCAGAAGCTCATTAACTACCTGGCGAAGGGGAAAAAGGTGGGCGGGAGACAACTCAGGAAAATGTTCACTTAGCGTTCGCTGAGGCCCCTGCTCTGACTCATTGAAGGATGTCCGTTGGATTCATTCAAGTACCTTGAGTGTTGAAAGTGGGTCACGGCACAGTGTCGCCGAAGCCACATTAGGGCCCAGCATCTGGAAAATCAGTTTAGTAAACAAAG
>PVIC010010707.1:0-42856 GCA_004025085.1 Thryonomys swinderianus
AGGAGGGGGGAGTGGGTAGGGATATGGGTAAAAATGAGAATTAACTTGTGGCATATACTGGTACAAATTTCCCAATGTTATATGTGATTTTGAGATGTATATAAATTGTACCAATAAAGAATTCAATTTAAAAAAAAAGATGGGGAAAATAATATAGATGCTATTTTGTAAAAAGCAGGTGAGCACGGGTTAGATACAGAAAGGCAGATTTCGAAAAAGCAGTTGCAGCCGGTCAGGGTCGCAGCACTCCTGTAACCCCGGCACTCTGGAACCGGAAGCGGGATAATCACCAATTCCGAAACCAGCCCGGAAACACAACAAATTAGCTGTACCCTGTGTCAAAATAAAAAATAAAACAAGGGAGGGGAGCTGGGGAAATAGTTTAGTCTGAAGGCCTTGGGTTTTTTTCCTCAGTAGCACACAATAGGTCAATAAATACATTTTAAAAGGAGTTGATTTGAAAATGCAGAGAAATTATGATTTTCTCTTTTTTTTTTTTTTTTTTTTTTAAAACCGAGTTCAGTTGTTTAGGAAAGGAAATAAATGAACAGACTCACTTTTGCTAGTTTCCTGGGTAAGAATGATGAAATAAAATTCGAAGACCTATGCACAGTCTTCCAGGTCCTTTGTAGCTGGCTCTTCCTGGGTTGTCCCATGTGTCTTAAACCCACCAAGCTGCATTCTCTCACTCTTTATGCCTTCCAGTGGAATCGTCTTTCCATTCTTCCATTTAGAAAAAGTCCCAACTGTCTTTCAAAGGGTTCCTCAAACGTTTCTCCTTTTTTTTTTTTTTTGCTTTTTGAGACAGGGTCTCGCTCTGTAGTTCAGGCTGGCCCTGAGCTCACTATGGTGCCCAGGCAAGCCGCCGCGAACTCAGCAATCCTCCTGTCCCTGCCTCCCGAGTGCTGGGATTACAGGCGTGAGCCACCACGTCTGGCATTGTCAAACGTTTCTCCTTTATGAACCCTCCTTCAACTGTTTCACTTTCCAGGACCCATGGATAGCATTTTGCTCACCTACTAGAATATTTCCACAATAATTTGTCACACATCTACTTTTAATATGCACACATCTATCTTTAATATGCCTCCTAGCTCTTCCACCTGACCTAGATCATGAACTCCTCAAGGACAGCATGAGTCATACTTATCTTGGCGATCCTGTCACCCTGAATAAAAGGTTTATTCAAGTTTCCTGAATGGAAGAACACAGACCAATCAGAAATCTGACATACAGCGAGGAAGATACTCTGTTCACAGTGGTGGACACAAGAGGTTTTTTCTGGAAGGAAACGACTATGATCACAGCCTTTATTTTACTTTTTTAACTGAACGCTTCCTGGTTAGTGCTGGAAGGAGCTGAGTGCTAAGGAAGTTCTAAGGTCCTTTAGGGCAAAGGCGTGCAGACGCTTCAGTGACTGACATTCTTCTAAGGACTTCTGTTTTCCTTCTTACCTCTTCTCTCAATATACATGTTCATTAAACTTGGGGCTTTAGGCTTTCTGCAGCCACAGGGTAGTAGGTGAATCGAATCTAGGATATGGTGCCCATGCAGGCATCATTGCCCTGAGCCCAGGGCTGGGTGGAGGAGGCTGCAAAGAGGGATGAGAGAGGGAGAAATAAGAAAGATGTTGAGTCAGAAAGAAAAGAACAGGTTCAGGCCTGAGGAGTTCAAGAAAAGAGCCTGGGGCGGGGAAGGAGGGAGGAGAGCAGAGACATGGGAACATCAGTTACACCCCGAGCTCCTGTGTTGTAGAGACAGAACCCAGGGCTCTGGGTTCCAGTCATGATCACTGTTCATCTTCACCACACGTGGAATGTTACTGTCCCAGTCAGGACTACAGATTACCAAAACATCCTATGCTTTGTTACATAAAGACTTCAAAGCTCCTCCCAAATTGTAAATAAAGCCTCTCTACTAAGTAACAAGGTTACAACTCAACAAGATCAGATGTGAGAGACTACTGGCCTTGGGTTCGTGTATGACTTAAATCTACCCACAATATAAGGTGACTTTGAGCGAGTTACTTGATCTCCTTGAGCCTCAGTTTATTCTGTGAGAATGAAAATGAGTACTTTGATGAGCTACTAAAAAGAGTTAATGAGATAATGTGTAAAAGCATCCTGGCACACAGCAAGCTAGCAGTAATTTTGGAGAGTGGAGGTCATGAACTTCTCTGCTGAAAGCACTTGCTCGTAAATTTCATAGTGACAGCGCCACCTGCTGGGCTTTTGAAATAACTCCTGTTTATACCAAAATACTTGTTGCATTTTAGCAACTCTAGACACACATGATATCATCTCTGCTCTTTCCTTTAGGCTGTCCAAATTACACAATGTGTTCACTGTATTACTTCACACATAAGCATCTGAAGGTCAAGAAATAGTCTTTGTTGAAAAAACAATTTATAGGATTTACAGAACCTCAGATTCTGTGGGAGGGGTAATCCATGGAAAACACAACAGTGTTCCCAAATATGGGGCCAGAATTAGCTCTTCATGCCTTAATTTCTATCCAGCACTAGTCAACATTTAATATCACTTAAGTTAATAACCTTCTTTCCACTGCACTTTTCGCCCTGCCCTCTCTGCACTCTCTTGATGATGATAATGACAATAATGATCATAATTTCTTCATAGTGTCTCTACTTGTTCAGAGAGAAAAAGGAGAAATATTCCCATCAGACAGCAGAAGATCTGGGAAAGTGTTTACAGAAAGAAAAACACATCCCCACCTGCTCCCCAGCCTCCACCCCCAGTTGCTCACTCCCCTAACCTTGCTCCATAAATGCACACAGCCACAGCGGAACCGCTTGCTCTTTTCCTTCCTTCCTGCCCCTGACTACAGCCTATCACACAAGCACTGAACTAAAACACTAAAATAGTGACTAAAGAGAAAGAACGTCTACTTCTTTCAAACCTTGTAACGCTGAAGGTGACAAACTAACACAAAAGACAGTACTTTAGAGCCTGCGGAGACAGAACAGTTAAATAAACCAGCCTCAGGACAACCCCAAGGCGATTCTTCAAAGTTGGATGTCCTGTCTTTCAGGACAATGAACAACAATCTCAACCGCACAGGGGTCAGTGTAGGAGCACAAACTTTACAAGTGCACACAGGCTCAGGAGTGCACCAGAGCACCGCCTGCCCCTGAAAGCAGTACCCAATAGGGCCCTGAGAAGAATAGACACAGAGGAGCACATCCACCATCAGCTTATAACACACGCAGAACCCCCAAACCATCCAGAAGGGTAACAGGACTTGGCTCAAAAGCAGAGCAGAAAAAACAAGGGCATCTTGATTAGTTTTTATACTGAGAAGGGCAGGCAGATACTGCAGGCAACTCAAAATCACTTCTAATGAGAGGCACAGGGTCCTGGGGTGGGCACTGGGTGGGACTCAGTGCTGGTCAGCCAACCTGAAGGGAAGTGTAGGGTACTGCACAAAAGGTTGGGGGGAGGCCAAGGAAAGCAAGGCCAGTCTCCAGTGCTCAAAGATGAACGGCCTAGACTGTAGTCAGCTGGGGCAGCATCTTTTCTGTTGTACCAAAATTAAACTGCAGCATGGCCTCAAGAACAGATGAGTTCCAGGATAAGCTGTGGATTTCGCTAACTGCTAAGTGTGGGAGCCAAAATCCCTAGCCATGACATCAGAGAAGGGGTAGACAGACACGCACACACTTGCACACATACTAGGACTTCCTCATTAAGATCAGGTATCCCCGTACACTCCTTTCTCTAAGCCTAAAACAATCCTGTTTTTTTTTTTTGCTACCTCCCTGTTCACTCCTCATACAGTCTTGAAGGAACCCTCAGTTTGTTGGTGAAGGCTGGGAGGCACCCACTATAATCATGCCCTTTATACCTAACAGAAGTCTTAGTGACAGTATCAATGTGTGTGTGTGTGTGTGCGTGCGCGCGTGTGTGCACATGTATGTGTGGACATACCCAGTTTGAACTCAAGGATGCTCTACCACCAAGCTATATTCCAAGCCCTTTTAAAAATTCTTTTATTATTATTCTTTTATTTTATTTTTGACATGATCTCACTGAGTTTTGCAGGCTGGCCTCAAACTTGTGATCCCCCTCCCTCAGCCTCCTGAGCAGAAAGATGGTGCCATGCCCGCCAATAGGATATCTTCAGCCTGGACATTATCATCCACACCGTCCCTTCTCACAGTGCACTGCAGGTCTCTCTCCTTGTCACACAGTAGGTGTGTCAAACTAAGCAGTGAAGCCCCCACTTCCAAGGCCTAAGCATGGCCCAGAGCATGTGGCCTACCCGATCCCTAGGAGAGGATGGCAAAAGTGGAGCTTGTGCCCAGGGCAAGTGGTGTGTGAATGCGATGTCCCTTTTCCCATCTCAATCAGATCTGCTTTGGGAGCCTGTGATAGTTCTCATTCCAAGGAGAATGTAGGCAGGACCCAGGTCTTTCTCACTGTCCTGTGTGAACATGGAGCCGGAAGAGAAGAATGGAGAAAAGTAGGTTCTGGAAGAAGCTCATTTCCGTTCAACAAAAAAGTGTCTTGGGCCGGAGATTTAGCTCAGTGGTTCCGGCGCCTGCCTTGCAAGCGCAAGGTCTTGAGTTCGATCCTGGTAACCACATACAATGCCGGGCGTGGTGACTCACGCCTGTAATCCCAGCACTCGGGAGGCAGAGACAGAAGGATTGCTGAGTTCGAGGTGGCTTGCCTGGGCTACATAGTGAGCTCAGGGCCAGCCTGAACTACAAAGCAAGACGCTGTCTCAAAAAAAAAAGTGTCTTAAGTACACATCCTAGGTCGGGCGATCCAACAGGCAGCAGTAAGACACCAGGTTTTCACGGACACAGTACCCTTCACATTTTTAATTATTTATGCCGCACGGCTGGTGGATCAAAGGCTCGGGAATGGTGTTGATTTTACTTGAGAGGGAGTCTGGAGCATGAATACACTTTGGGGCCTTCAGCAAACACTTGTTAGTAAACAAATAATGACCTGTGATATGAAAGGTCCTGGCAGAGGACAGAAACCGCCAAGTCCGCAGACAGAGAGGGGGAGCCTTTGTTAGTAATGTCCCAGAGAAACTGGGACGTTAGGGAATCTGTGGGGGTTGAAATGACTCTGATTTACTCTGGTAGGGAGACAACATAATTACCACCAAGTCCAGTGAACCTGCAGTCATTTTCTGTGACCTTTGCTCACATGATTAGGCATCCAAGGGCATCGGGCTTTCATCTCACCCTCTGTGTGACCCAGAGGAGGTCTCAGTCCTATGCCTGGCCCAGTCTGCTTCTTGACCCATCTGGTTCTAGAGCTGATTCAAGCAAATGCCAGGTGAAACCAGGCCCAACTCCAGACACACACACACACACACACACACACACACACACACACTCACGCATGTCTGCAGTAAATCCGAGGCACTCAAATGAAGCGTGAGACCTAGAATGCAAGGGCTGAACTGTCGGCGTCAGGGCCTCATTGGGAGACAACAGGCTCCTGCTCTTGGGTTCACCGAGCAGATGGCGTGCACTGTGGCATGGACCGTGCCCTCCCCTTACCCCTGCCGACTGAGGGTCACTTTGGAGTAAGACGGCAAAATCTGTCTCACACAAGGATGCCAAGGGAAATACAGGTTCCATTACTAAAGCAGTTGGAATAGTAAGTGGCACAAAGTAGATGTTCAATAAATGATACTGTCTTTTTAAATCCGAGCAATTCCACTGAAGGTCATTTTTGAGGATGTTTTCATCAGTCTGGTTCTTGCTGCAGATTTATGCCTAGTATTTAAGGCAAAGACCTCAGGAACTGGACATCTCCACCTGGCTCCCCCAGCATCCTGTGCTGGGATGCATACCCTCTGCTTCCAAAATAAACACACATGGACACACACACGTGCACACATGCACGTGCAAACACACACAGCTCCAGCTGGTAAGTATGCTTTAGAATCACAACAGTTTACTTTCCTTCCCATCTGACCTCATCCAAGACCACTTCGTCGTCACCTCCTTGACCCTGCGTGTACACGCCGTCCCCTACTCCCACTCCCTTTCTCTCCTTTCTCAATTACAAAGCTCTTTTAAACCACCTCAGACTTAAATAAATACCAATCTGGAAATGTGCAGCATGTCCCAGTCAGTCCATCAGTCCCTGCTGGAAGCCCCCCCACCCCCTGCCAGCTCCCTAGAACTGTGAAGCCCAGTGGCCCTGGTGCAAGGTTGGCACGTGCAGAGAAAACAAACACGTGGAGTCTCGCCAGCTGGATCAGGCACCACTGTTTACAGCACAGGGGAAGTGTGGGGAACTGGAGAAGCACGACGAGGGGAAGGAGCGGTGAGGGCGGCAGAGCTCACCCTGGCCTCCTACTCCCAGATCTCTGCAGAGGTTCTACATTCCCCGATGCAGGACAAGACCGCCCTCGGCCGCCGCGGAGTAACACCGGCGCTGCGCTGCCAGCGAGCCGTGAGGGCAGGGGCTGCCGTGCACCCGTGTTCGTCCCTGCGCTCCTCACAGGCTCGGGTCTTCAGGGCAGAGCTCAGCGGTGGAGCATCTGACTGCAGTGGCTGGTTCTTACCAGGTGTGCAGTGAGGATCTGTTTATTACAGGACTGGGTGAACTGTGTTTTTGCCCTTCCCACAAGGTCACGGATGGCTGTACGGTGGGAGGATGGTGGTGAGGGGGAGGTTAGTGAGGAATGCCTAAGACAACACTTCCACAAACCCACCAGATGTGCAAATGTGCTAGAGAGCTGTACCAAAAATAATTCAGGAAAAGGCTATGTTATAAAAGTCTAATAAGGTTTCTTTGCTGCGGGCCTTTTCAGAACCTTTAACATCCTATTATACAGCATGAATCACAGCATAACTACGCACTGAAGCCTAACCACAGGCCTGGAATTGACATGAACCTGGAATTATTTGGTAGCAACATTTTTTTTCCTCTGAGTATTATTAGTAAGGAGAGTGTCACCAAACACACCTTTGGAAATGCTGGCCTACAGAATGTCTCAAAAGCAACTTGTAAAATAGCACAATCTTGCCGGATGTGGTGGTGCACACTTGTAACCCCAGCATTCTGGAGGCTGAGGTGGGAGGATCACCTCAAGTTCAAGGTCAGCCTGGGGCACTTAGTGAATTCAAGGTCAGTTGAACTGCATAACAAGATTATCTCAAAACACAGCAATCACAAAGAAAATTTGCATGATCTTGTTTTTTGTAATTTTTTTTTTGCGGTACCGGGGATCAAACTCTGGCCCTTGTACGTCCAAGGTTGGCACAGTACCACTTGAGCTAAATCCCTAGCCCAAAAGGGCTATATTTTAAAATCCAAATATAATTATTTGGATTGTCCTAGAAAAGGGTCAAGAAATTAAGAGATCTTCACTTCTTGAATTAAATACCTCAGAAATATCTAAAGTGGAGCTGGAGTGCAGCTCAAAATCGAGCCCACGCATGCACGATAGCCTGGCCCTGTCCTAGCGCCAGAAAGAGAAATATTCTAAGTAGATCTGTAGTATCACTTTTATAATTAAGAACAGATTGATGGGAAAAAGATATCTGGAAATAGTGTGTATTATCATGAGTACTTTATTTCGCATAAACCTGGGGGCTTCATTTCCCAGTAAGTCCCCGGACCACAAGATGTTGCTCCCTGTCCTGGTATCACATCTACAGAGTGTATAACCCCAACAATCAACTCCTTTGCAAAACAATGAAATACACTTAATATTACTGTTACTGAACCTTAGAGATGTTTGTTTTTCAACAGTTTTACTTTGGTTAGTAAGTTGTATAAACTATACCGTGCTGTACTCAATTTGGTGAGATTAACACATTGAACATATTAACATGGAAAGAGTGCCTTTTTTTCCTGCTGAATTACCAAGACCCTACTAATCGGTAAACGGAATTTGAAACCACTGAGATTTATGACATGTAGTTATCTAGGTTTTGTCACAATGCGCGATGGGGCCCCTGTTCAGAATGGTGAGAAACTGTACAGTGTGTGAATCTTAGAGTGTAGCCAAATTGAGCCCCTTTGTGAAGGTGTCTGCCACGAGACCTACCAGCAGAGCTTCGGTCGCACCATATGCAAAGGTAGAAATTGACAGTTTTGTGCAAAGATTTAATTATATTGTTTTAAAGATATTTTTATAGGGCCGGAGGGTTAGCTCAGTGGTTCTGGCACCTGCCTCGCAAGCGCAAGGACCTGAGTTCGATCCCCGGTAACCACATATAATGCTGGGCATGGAGACACGCCCACCAACAATCAACACCGCATGCCACAATGCTGGACATGGTGGCTCACGCCTGTAATCCCAGCACTCGGGAGGCAGAGACAGGAGGATTGCTGAGTTCGCGGCGGCTTGCCTGGGCACCATAGTGAGCTCAGGGCCAGCCTGAACTACAAAGCGAGACCCTGTCTCAAAAAGCAAAAAAAAAAAAAAAAAAAAAAGATATTTTTATAATTTTAAAGCTCAAATGAGTATTTCTCATTCCACACATTGAATATCTTTCAATACATTTTAAGAAAGAAAACTTTTTCCAGAAAAGCTTCTCTCAACTTTCCCCAGATATTTTCTGTACTTTCAGACTCTTGTCTTTTCTTCATCCAGAAATAAAGACCCAGGAAGAGACCACCACTCCGAAGAGCATCTACTTTAGGGGCGGAGACAGCCACTAGTTAGGGACACTCCAGCTGGCAGGTACCAGAACGGCAGGGTCTTCCGGCTGCTGGAATTCCAGTCACTTCCTTCAAGGCAGCCCCAGCAGGGGAGGAATGTTTTCCAAGCAGATGCAAATTTGAAGGCTTGTGCCTCACTGTCTGAAAAGCCATTAACAATTCCCTTTAAATGGTCTGCACAATACTGAGAGGCTCACAGATCGCTAAGTGCCACAGGTGTTGTTCTTCCAGGGGCCCCACACATGCTCCTACAAGCTGGGACCACATTTGCTTTAGCTACCCTAGAATGTGCTGTTTGATAAGCCAAAGGGTGACAGCTCAGCCTGTAGCTCCGGCCTTCCTGGTACCCACAGCAGAAGACACCCTCTCCAACCCGAAGTCCCAGTCCCATCCCTCCTTAGTCCTCCCGTTCCAGGAAAGAAGCTGCCTGCTGCCCAACATATACCCAGACTGGTTTCACCTCCTTCCAAATCCACTTTGTGCCTTAACTTCTGCCAAGAATAAAACTTAAAACATGCACATACACACATGCATGTGTGCACACACACGCACAATCATACATGCATGGGGGGGCTGGGCTGCTAGAGGATAGAGAAACAGGTTGCCTGTGTGTTGGTTACTTTTCTTATTGCTGAGACAAAATACCCAACACCCAAAGTTAAAGGGGGAGGGGTCTATTTAGCTCACAGTTCGAAGAAGTTTCAGTCCATAATTCAGGGCAGCAGAAAACGGCAAAGACAGGAGGGGCAGGGGGAGGGGGAGGGGCCCTCACAGAGCCTTTCTGCCTTTAATCTTATGCATATTACTTGGGGCGGCGGCACTCACATTGTCATTCCTGGTAGCCCTGAGCCTAGCAGCACCACACCGTGAATCAATCTAAGAAGAGCTCCACCTGTGTGTACATGAGGCTTTGGGGGGACATCAAGAGACCAGTCATAACATCTTGCCTGAGGTCCCTGCTAGCAAAGTGGACCCCAGGGCCAGATCTGAGGAAAACTACTGAGGAGGGACCCTGTTTGTCTCCCCAACACTCATTTTAGTCACTTTAGCAGTCTCACCTCCACCCCATCCAGCTGTGCTCCAGAGCAGCTCAGATCTCCTGAGGCGCTAGGCACCCCAGAAGCAGATCAGAGCCCCAGCGCCAGGAAGAGCTTAGTGCCCTGCCTGCTCCCTCTTGCCACCACCAAAATGGATAAAACAGCACTTTCACTGTGTGTGGGTCCTGATGGTGCAGGTTCCCGGCAGGATCTTCCGTAGGGTCTGCAGATGCCTGACTCTGGGGTTCAGGCACAGAGCTCTGTTCCTGGAGCTGGAGCTGGAGCTGGAGGTGGGAGAGTCTCTAATCTTTTCCACTCAAGGTGGCGGTAGGGGCCCTCACTCAATTCTTACACCACCTTCTGCATTTCCTGCTCCCTCAGGGTGGTAGGTGACTCATGCGCATAGTGCATCCTCTGCCTAGATGGAAGGCCAGTCTCCGGGAATCATTCGCCTCATAAATCAATGTGTTTATTGAATATCTATCAAATACTAGGCCCTGAAGATCCACGATAAAGTCCAGGTCCTCAACCTCTGGTAAAGAGACAAAGAAAGATACAGAGCCCCGCAGACTAAGTGGGAACCAAGTGCCCTGGGCGGGTGAATATTCTTTCCGCTGCACCGCTAGGAAGTGAGAAGGCTGGACCCTATTCTTTTGGAAGAAACCTTGTGGCATCCTGTGTCACACAGCACAAGGATGGAAACAAAGCAATATTTGAAAAATAATTTCTTTGTTTTACTTGATAGCTGTTGAATCTAGGTGACATATTTTAAGCCAGTTATTCAGACAAACTGCAGACCTCTCCAGATACAGGAACGGCTCTGAAATGCTCTCCTTTTATAGAAAGAAATGTCTATCTGTCTACATGAGAAGGTAAACAGTGCATGCAGGCACCATTTCTTTTCTAGCGATATCGGGGCCCCTCTAGAATCTTCCTACAGGAAGAAGGGATGGGGCTGACACCTGGCCCACCTGGCCCACCCAGAGACGACATAGATGACTGTTAGCACTGGAGACTTGGTTTGTACAACAAGACAATCCCAGATCACGGTCACACCCTCCCCCAGCCCCCATAACCTGTGGCACCTTCCCTTCCCCAGAAGCCAAGCTGTCTGCCTTTGGTAAGTTGTGTACAGGGGCAGCCTCCTGCCCCAGAGTCGCACCCTCCCATGCTTTGAGGCAGGTGATAAAATTTGTATGTGCTATTTCATGTTGTCTGTCTATTGTCAGTTTGTTTCATAGGCTACAATTATCAAGCCTTCAGAGAGGAAAATAATACATAAACAAATCTCTCCACAAATACATAGAGTTCATGATACTATTCTTTCTTAGGTATGAGTATTCAAATTATAAAACAAGAAAATTTCTCTTTTAACAGGACAGAGTCCCTGCACCAATTTCCAGGAAGCCCCTCATACTCAGTAATCTCTCAATTAAGGTAACCGGTGTTGTGAGGCCAGTTGGCCTCAGGAAGCACCAGGGGAGGGGGGGAGGGGGGGAGAGACTTGCCCTTTCTTTGACCCTGGGACTTATCAGACCAAAGAGGCAGTTGGGAAACCTACAAGCCTCACTCTCTTGCCTCACTCTCCTGCCTCACTCTCCAAGCTCAAGGACCCTAGCAGCTGGCTTTCCCCACACTCTCTATGCCTTTCGGGCTTCCTGAGTAGGAAACCCTCCTCAGGACTCGGAGCTCATCTCTGGAATGACACATACCTGCTTCAGGTTGACTCCTCCCTGACTTCAGAATGAACCACATTAGAGGCCTTAATTCTAGAGGACAGACCACCAGGAAAATCACCGTTTGGACTTCTAAACCTCTGACTACCCCACACCTCCAACTCCTACAAAATTCTGAGATGCTAGTTGATAAAACTATGTATTTTTATTTTCTTATGTACATGTTAATAGAATTCAGTGTGGTTTTTCCATATGTGCATTGATAATCTAGCCACTTTCTTCCCCCTCCCCCTTTCTTTGTGCACTGTTCCTTGTCCCCAGTAATCACTGTTCTAATTTTAGGTTGATATTTGCCCCCATCTGTGAGACAGAATATGTGATTCTTGTTTATTTGTGTCTGGTTCCCTTTGCTTAACACGATGCCCTCTAGCTTCACCCATTTCCACGAGAATGACAGGATTTCATTCTCTGGCTGAATTGCACTCTATTGTATATTTATGTATACTTTATCCGTTTATCTGCTGATGGGCACCTAGGCCCATTCTATATCTTCGCCCTTGTGAATGATACCACAATACATATGGAGATGCAGCTATTTTTTTCCTATATTGATGTCATTTGAATAGATCCAGGAGTGGAATATCTGCACAATATGGTTGTTATATTTTTAGTTTATTGAGAAACGGCCATACTATTTTAGCAGCACTAATTTACATTTCTATTAATACAAATTCCATTTTTCTGTATTCTTGCCAGCGTTTGTTATTTTTATTTTTTATTTTATTATAGTTATTCTAACTGTGGTTTTATGGAATTTCATTGTAGTTCTAATTTGCATTTCCTTGATGTCTACAGATACTAAGCACTTTTAAATACTGATTGGCTATTTGTATTTCTTTTCTTTATTTTTTTTTTGAGACGTGCCTACTCAGATCAGTTGCCCAATTTTAAATTGGATTATTTGGTTTTTATTGTTAAGTCCTTTGAATTCTATGCATATTCTGCATACTGACCTCCTGTCGGATGAATAGCTGTCATATATATTCTTGCACACAGTAGGTTATGTCTTTATTCTGTTGGCTGTTTCCTTTGCTGTGCAGAAGCTTGGTAGTTTGATGAAGTCCTAGTTCTCAATTGAAAAAATTCTTCAATAGTCAAATTCTCCAGTACTATGGGTTCTTGGGAAGAATTTAAAATCAGCAGTTCATCTCTGGATATGAATTCCATCTCATACATAGTCTGTCATAGTGATATGATGACAATGATGGTGATGATGATGACAGTGACCATCCATTCACCTGTTAGGGCTTGAATCTTAAATGTCCCCCAAAGGTCCATATGCCCAATGCTTAGTTGCAAGCCTGTGGTGCTCTTGAGAGGTGATGGAACCTTAAGGAAGTGGGAGCTAATGGGAGTAAGTTGGGTCACTGCGGAATGGTGTTGAGGTGGATATTGGGACTATGGCTTCCTTTGCTTTCTTTCTGCTTCCTGAGCACCATGAAGTAAGTAGCTTTGCTCTGTCATGTGCTTTCCCACGGTGATGTTGGGCATCACCACAACCCCAAAATGACAGGACCATGCAACAGTGGACTGAAACTTCTGAAACTATATGTCAAGATAAATTTTTTCTCCTTCAAAGTTAGTTATCTCAGGACTTCATTAGTAATCGTAAAACTGCACCTATTCCAATCCAAGCAAAGCACTCTTCTCTACAGCTAAAGTGGAAAATGCAATTCAGAGTGAAATTACCTTGTTTTTTTTTTCTTTTTTATTGTTGAGACAAGGTCTTGCTTTGTAGTTCAGGCTAGCTCTGAGCTCACTATGTAGCCCAGGCAAGCCTCGAACTCAGCAATCCTCCTGTCTCTGCCTCCCGAGTGCTGGGATTACAGGCGTGAGCCACCACGCCCAGCAATGACCTCTTGTTTTGACTTGGGAAATATTCAGAAACTAAGATACATGTGTCTTTTTTTTTTGAGACAGGGTCTCGCTTTGTAGTTCAGTCTAGCCCTGAGCTCACTATGTAGCCCAGGCAAGCCTCGAACTCAGCAATCCTCCTGTCTCTGCCTCCCTAGTGCTGGGATTACGGGCATGAGCCACCACGCCTGGCACTGTGATATGTGGTACTGATTGCTGGTGGGCGTGGGTCACCACACCCAGCATTGTATGTGGTTACCGGGGATAGAACTCAGGACCTTGCACTTGTGAGGCAGGCACCGGAACCATTGAGCTAAAACTCCGGCCCGAAGATAACACGTGTCTTGTGGGCAAGAGACAAAGTGCTCAATAAATATCTGACCAACTGAGAGGTTGTTCTTTGATGGCTACAAACATCTTTGTCCCTGTGGATGTGAAGATGCTGTGTCCAGGTGAGGCTGCCTGCAGGCCACTGAACAGCCAGTCTCAGCTCAGCAATAGACCTCATGTGATGGCAGGAGGCAGGCTGCAGTGGACATTATGAGTTTAGTGGGTGGTATTGTTTACATAAAACAACCAGGTCTGAATTCTCCGGCCTACAGGGAAACATGCCTCATCTTGGCTGAGATGCAAAGAACACTGTCTCGCTGCCTTTCCCTGCCCACATTACTCCTTGTATTTTGGTTAATTTTGTGTATGGGAAAAATTACTTCTGCCTGCCTAAGACTTTTTCTCAATTGGACACAATTCCTTTCTCCTTCCTAACTTTCAAAGCACGAGGAACTTTGGTTAGGGAGCCTCCTTATTCTACTGCTTCTGAGGCTGGCTTTTTCTGGACAGAACTAGGGGCTGGTAAAATTGGGAGGCTGGCCCTATTTCTACAGATTTCTCTGGAAAGATAGCTCTGGAGAAGACCCAGACCACACCAGACTTCCTTCCACCAGCAGTCAGGGAAAACTCCCCACCTAGAGTCTTCCTGGGCCTCAGGCAACAGCAGAAGGCAACATGGTTATTTTAATGTTTCAGAAGATTTTTTTTTTTATAAAATCAGCCTTTTCAGATTTTTTTTTTCCAACGTCAGAAAAAAATGCTCTGATGGATAACCTGGTTCAAAAATGTGGCTTCTGCTTGTAGAGAAACACTCTCCAGCAGGCACCTATAGAAACCAGTCTGGGATACTTTCTAAGACCCTCAGGGTCCTTCCTGGGGACTGGAGGGAAGGAAAGAGAATGGGAAGATGGCTTATGGCTGAAGAGGAGAGATAGAGCAGGGGTCCCAGACACACTTGGTTCATCAGTTCTGTCCTCTGCCTTCCAGGCAAACCAACCCCAGAGTCAAAGCTTCTAGATGGTCAGTCATCACTGTGATCACTCTCAGCCTCTGGAGATCGGCCTAAGAGGCTCCACCCTGAAGCTGAAATTAACAATAAGAGCAAAAAGAACAGCTTGCCCGCCGACTGTTGTCCTCTGAAGTTTAAATACTTTAAGCCCTACATTGCATGAGTGCTCACAGCCTTTGGGAAAAATCAGGGAAAAGCATTATTAGTTGGACCTACATGAGAGACCATCCTGTAACAGTAAATGGCAGCCCAGAGACCTTGGTCACACTACAGTCTGGAAAGAGGGCTGGATGAGGAGGAAACAGCATAGGAGGAGGTGGTGTGGATTTGGGTCTGCAGCACGCACTGCCCATAGTCCGGAAGCTGACCTACCAAGGCATCGGCGAGTCTTGTGCTTCCTTTACTCGGAACTCTGACACACTTGCCTGGTACTGTTCAGTGTGGACCTCAAACAGGAGAGGGAGCGGGCATAAAGTTTGAATCCCTGTTCCTCAG
Organism: Thryonomys swinderianus; assembly: GCA_004025085.1. NCBI lineage: Eukaryota > Metazoa > Chordata > Mammalia > Rodentia > Thryonomyidae > Thryonomys > Thryonomys swinderianus. The sequence goes on from PVIC010010707.1 coordinate 15,128, forward strand.
GGCTGGAACTCACTCTACTTTGCGGTCCCTTCCCCCAGGCTGGTTCTGATGACTCATGGTACCCCCTACCCTGAGGCCTTTCACCTAAATTTGGTCAAGAGCTGCAATGGGGTTGCAGACCCCTCCTCAGATCCCATTATCAAATCATCATCATCACCTTCTCCCAGAAAGCCTCAGCTCACAGTGACTGTGGAGCTTCCTGAAGATGGAGGGTCCTGCCCTTCAATTCCCAAGGAATCCTAGTTTTCAGGGCTGATTCAAGAAAGAAGTATGCTTTTTGGCAGGGACAATGTCCTCAGATCTTTCTGTGTCTGATTGGTCTTCCTTTTCCGCGAGCATAAAACTGGCCTTTAAGGCTCCATCCCTCTCAGGGCTCAACACAGACACCACTGGAACCTGGGCAGGGTGAAAACAGTGACCTCAGAGGCTGAGAGGCCCGTGGCTGCCACCGGATGAGAGTGTGCAGGAGCGATCCCTGCCCAGAGGACACAAACTTCCTCACACTTGCCCGCAGCTCCGAAGTAAGTAAAACAAACTCTTGAGGAAAAAGGCAAACAGCCCCTTGTGGTCCTCCTGTCTGTTTAGGAACAGGGTGGGAAGGTCTGCACAGCTACAGATGTGGAACCCAAACACAGGCAGCTCCTAACAGCTCACCAGCCTGGATTAAACCCCAGTAGCTCAGGCACATCCAGGGGGAGATGGTGAAGGGGCTGTACTGCACACCGCAGGGCTCTGTTCAGGTGAGTCTCAGTGCATGACTCCTCCTTTTCCGGGCCCTGGTGTCCCAACTGGCTACATACATATGGGACGGGAAAGGAGAGCCAGTTGTGTTTTAAAAGGAGGACGTTGTCAAGGGAAAGAAACCAGTCTTAAAAAGCTATATATCATGCCATTCGAACTCTCTAACATTTTCCAAAAGACCTGTAGACAGAGTAGCTCAGTGGTTGCTAGAGATTAGGTGAAAGTAGGGCAGTGGGAGGAGAAGCACCAGGATTTCTAATGAAGCAGAACTTATTCTGTATGATTCTATAATGGGAGATACGTGCCACCATATACTGGTCAAAACACAGAACATGTACCACAGGGATAATGCTAATGTAACCTATGGGCTATAATTAATAATTATGCATCAATATCGTCTCTTCATTTGAAACAAATGTACCACATCAATAGAAGATATTAATTAAAGGGAAATTGGTAGGGGTTAGGTAATAGAGGAACCTTGATATAGCAATAGTCTTCATGTTTTGGCTAATTTTTCTGTAACCTAAGACTGCTTAAAAAGTAGGTCACGATTTAGAATAATAATTTCAAAAATGGAGGAGAAGGACTACTTCCACCTGGTTACATGTTGGGGTTCAGGATCTGGTTGTTCAATTTCTCAAGCAAAATTTCTCCATCTTTGTAGTCAGCACAAGACCTCTTGGGGCCTTCATCCCTTTTAATATTTCTTATCTACTTCTAAAAATAGAGCTAAGTAAGAAATATTTGAGGTGCACTTTGAGTTCAGAACTCTGCCCCTTTAAGATATTTGGGAAGAGAGCAGAGCAAGAGCAAAGTATCTGAGGCGAGAGATTGCTGCTGGTGGCGTGGAAAGGGCCTGGCAAGTGGGAGTGACTCAGCGTGAGAAGGGCTGGGCCCAGGACCTATCTCTAGATGAATCGTGGAGAGCCTTGGAGAGTTCGGAGTAGAGAGGTGACCTCCACTGGCCAGGTCAGATAGATCACCGGAAGACTTTGGTGGTAGGGAGTCACAAGACCCGCACACACATGAAGGAAGGCAAAGCCAGTGGAGTCTGCAGGCTGGGGATGTAGCTCAGTGGTAGAGTACCTGCCTAGCACGATCGCCAGCATCTTAAAAAATAAGCAAATAAAAATGAAGTATGAAGAGAACAGGGGAACACAGCCAAAGAGATGAGCCCAAGATTGTTGGCACAACTGCTAGGATGAGACGTGCTGGGCCAAGGTAGAAGCAGAAAGAAAGGCTGGGTGAGTCCTCTTTCCCCCAGTGACCACCCTCATCCTCTTTCTCCCTGCGTCATTCCTTCCTCTGTGCAGACTCTGAGCCATGGGAGCCCACCAGCAGGGCCTGCCACCGCTCTTCCTTGGTTCCTGTCAGAAGCTTATTTCCATTACGTCTCTCTTTCCTTTCCAGACCACAACAGCAACTTTGTAGTGAAGGCTTCTGTCATATTCCAGGTGCTTTCTATGTTTCCCTTTTGAAAAAAACCAGGGTATAGGAGTTGAAGTAATGTATGTAGGGCCATACGCCTAGTGACTGGCAAAGCCAGGACTGACACCCATGCTGTTTCTTTCTGAAGCCTCCTCTGAACCAGGATGCCACACAACCTCAGTCCTAGAAATGGCTCCCTTCTGTGAGCTACCTTTTCCTAGAACTTGGTCAAGGACTTAGAAGGGTCATTCTAGACCTCTGTCCTAAATTGAGTCTCCCAGAAATGCCCTAAACTACTTCTGTCCCTTTCTCTTTCAAGGAAGGCTGTTACTCAGAATCCTTTTCCAAGGCCCTTTCTCCCTCTCTAACTCCTGCTGGACCCATGAGGGATGGGCAGAAAGTTAGCCTGGAGGGATACGGGGGTGTTTTTGACAATATGACCAAGTGGTCTCCTATCCCCCAAACAAAAACACACCTACAGAGGCAAATGCATCCCTGTACCTAAACTCTGACTTTGGGCTCGTTCCCCAGAATTTACCTATTAATTGGGGGTGAGCTCAACTGACATAAACCTCGAGCTTTTGAGGTAAACAGGAACATTTTCAGTCACGACCCCTTGAGCCACCTCCCTGCATTCTCAAAGTACTCTGAGAAAGCAGCTTGCAAGGATGGGAATAAAGACACATGGAGTTTCCATCACTTCCCTTCCGCTGCCCCAGTCACGTCATTACATCGTAAACCCAGGTATGCTGTGTCTCCTCATTCCCAGAAAATCTTGGCTTCAGTCCTCCCATGTTTGTTAAAGAAGACAAGCAGCAAGGTAACTTCTCATCCTGGAAGCCAAACCTCCAGCACTCACCTGAGCCAGCGGGGAGAGGGCTTCTGCAGGTAACTGCCTGTTGAATTCTTTCTGCTGGCTGCCCGGTGAGTATTTGCCTGGAAGGTAGCACCTCCTGTCAGTTACCTGTCTGTCAAAGCTGCTACTTCCTTCCCCAGGGTATTTTTCTGTACAAGCTGCCACTTCTCCTGACCAGGAAAAGTATCTGCTGAGCCTCACTGCCTGCCACACACACACACACACTCAGGGCACAGAGGACCTGCTTGATCAGACTTGCAAAGAGGAGAGTGGATTCATTTGGCAGCTACAGTGAGAGCAGAGATTCAGGACAGCCAAGTCACACAATGTCCCAGGGGAGGCAGAATTGTCAAGAGAGACACTGAACTGAAACCAAAGCTGGAGGTGGCTCTCACCACCACCTTCGCAGTCTGACCCAGGCTGTGCCACGAAGCCTGGCTTTCCTAGACTGCTGCCGCCGAGCTGTTCAAAACCTTCCAGCTGTGGTCCTCGTTTATATTAATTTAATGTCTCATGAAAGACTCTACCTGCCTCTTACAGGTGGTCAGTTGAAAAAGAAATAGCTCTGAGCTTAGGAGGCTCTGCCCTGGGGGAGAATTTATCTGGTTTGTTACGCCCTGCAGAGTCTGAGTTTTGGAGTCAGCATAACCGCAATGAAAGCTCGGCTTTGCCCCTGAAGTTTCAGCTCTTAACTGCAGAACAGGATAGGAATGTCTGCCCAGCCTCACAGGAAGGCTGGGGGACTTCAGGAATAATCCCTAGGGTGCTCAGCACAGGGCCTGGCGCATAGTAGGTGACCACTAAACACCAGCTATCGTTTTCCTTCTCACTCTCACAGTTAGGAGGAGAAGGCAGCAGTGCCTCTCGGCCCTGGAATCAGCTGACCTCAGCCTGTGCCCCTGGTCCACAGCTGACTCCCTGAGCGAGGGGGTGAGAGGCTGGACCTGGAAGTTCGCTTCTCTGTGTGGCTCGTGAGAATCAGCATTCTTCCCTCTCTCAAGGTCACATACCTGCAGTGCATGGGGGATGGGGGCAGCCACCTTAACACAGGGGAACGACAATGAACTCCATCACAACGACACCTGTTCAGTTCTTTCCACCCACTCAAAATTCATATGGTGTGTCAGTGACAGGGCCACCTATAGAAAGCCACCTTGCTGTTCCTTCCCCTCTGGGAAGGCGCCTAAGCTCCTCCATCCCCCTTCTTTCATTGTCACAGACCACCCACTGGAACTCGCTGGCAAGCTGCCACAGTCCGGGGCGGGCTACCAGCTAACTCCATCTCTGCAACAGAAGCCCACAGAAGGGGAGCACCTGACTGTGGGGCTGTCACCTGGAGCTGCTCGGCTTCACGGACGGCAGACCACCGAAGGTCTCAAAGAAGGGCTGAGGTGATTGTCTCAGAGCCCTGCACAGTGGAAGGCCCATTAGGATTCAATGCTTGGCTGTAATGTAGCAGATTCTCATACAACTTGTTCACTAGAAAACATCCATTCATAATGACAGAGGTAAACAGCAGTGAATTTCCATGACTTCACGTGGTCTCTTTTGCAAAAGAAGGCCCTGTGCAGACGGAGGGCTTTGGTAAATCAGCCTCATTTGGGCACAGCTAAGGAAGGAAGAGCTACGATAACCCCACCGCGGGCTAACAGCCATGAAGCAGGAGACAGAAACACAGTGAAGTGGGAGAGATGCTTTGTGAAATAATTAAGAGCAGCCTCTGCTTTCATAGAAAAACCAATAAACCGTGAACCTCCCAATTTTCCTCTCCAATTAACTGTGACCCACACCTAATAAACTTGCTGGGATTGTAATATTAAGTAAGTACAGACTAGTAAAGGCACTTGGCTAAGACTAAACTAGAAAAGTACTGGCAGAGCCAGGGAGGGTGGGGGAGGTGTAACAGTGGTGTAACAGTCCAACTGCAGCCCCAGCTGGGTGGGGGCCTCAGTCAGGTTTGGGACTCTCCTCCCTCCCTGTGGCTCCCTCCCTGTGTGATGTTTGCTTCCCAGCAGCCAACTGGAAAAGTCCGGTGACTTCCACTTCCCTAAAATAAATTTCCCCACTCCTGCCTCTCTCGAAGTGATTTCAGAGTCAAGCCAATAGCAGAACGCAGGGCAAAGGGAACTGAAAGGTAAAATGAATCCAGACATCTGTTGCTTGAATATAAAACTAAAATCTGACATAGGTGAGAAATTTAAAAAACCCACCCATTTCTTTTTTTCTCCCTCAGAGCTATTCAGTATATTCAGTAATTGGTTTTGGAAACATATCAAGACCCAGATTCCTGAGATTCAATGAAGAGATTCTACATCTTAAGTTTCCTAAAACTAAAAAGAAAAGTACTCTGGCCTTGAAATCTCATCTGCAGCATACTTACCCCATCATTCCCTGAGGAAATGTGAACTTTGGGGAAGAAAATAGTGAACTCATACAGGCAGAGGCAGAAGAACACTTCGTATTGTGGGTCATAATTTTAGTTTTAAGACTCAGCTGGAGATTTTGTCTCCGCTCCTGCAGGAAGTCTTTCTCAGTTGTCCACTGCAAGTGTGTTAATAACAGTGGTTAGCACGGTACTGTACTGCACATCCTCCCCGTGGCAGTGAATTCTGAATACCATGATCCCTGCCAGCCCACCTCACCAGGCCAGGCGCACACCACGGACTCAGTAATAGCCTGTTGAAAGGATGAGGCTCCAAGCTGCACACACTCCATCTCCATCATCTTGTCCAAACTCATTTTGCAGAAGAGCAACATCCGTTTGCCATACTTTCCACTGCTCAGCTCCTCTGAGGTTATTTTGCTTCGGCCCCTCTTACCTTGCTTATGGTAACACTTTCTTGTTACTAACCAGAACTAGCTGAGGGTTTCTTGACATTTTCTCTGGCAACTGAATTAAGTTGACTGTGTATTACTGGCTATAATCTTTCTGCTATGATTCCTTCTTACTACCCAATAATCCTGTCCCAAACATCAAAGGCTTTCTTTGAAGATAAAGCCAAATTCACCATTAGGAAAAGAGAAATTATTTCTTAGCTTTATTTCAAAAGATGGAAAGAAGTGGATTCACTCTGGTTTCTGTGAGATAAACAATGACTGGTACATCAGACCACAAGGCACTCGTTGTCATACCAGTGATGGACACATTCTGGGCTCTCTCCACCCAGGCCTAAGCTGGCCTCTTCCACAGCAAGCTTAGACTCCAGATCTCACAGTGGAAGATTTATACCGGACATGTTTGACTATTTGCCTCAGGGAAAGGGGGGTTCAAATGGCCTCCACAGCCTTTGACTGAAAGAGTACATGAGCTGCTGGAAACCACCTGAAGTTTACCCCAGATTCCACTCAGAGCCAGATTCTTCCAGTGCAAAGGATAGAAAAGTGATAATACAAAACACAAATATCCAGCAGACCCAACAGGCCAGAGATACAGACTGGAGCACAAAATCTCACCTTACTTCTACTTCTTCACTGCTAACCTCAGGTGGCGTGAATACTGACAGGACTTCATGGGTCATGGGCTCCAGGAAGCCTGTTCTGGAACTGAGGAAAAACAGAATGGTTTCATCTTTTGAACAGCAAAACAAATAGTTCTGAAGTATTTGCTTTTTAAAAGGTGCATTGCTGGGCCGGAGGGTTAGCTCAGTGGTTCCGGTGCCTTCCGCGCAAGCACAAGGACCTGAGTTCGATCCCCGGAAACCACATATAATGCTGGGCGTGGAGACACGCCCACCAACAGTCAACACCGCATACCACAATGCCGGACGTGGTGGCTCACGCCTGTAATCCCAGCACTCGGAAGGCAGAGACAAGAGGATTGCTGAGTTCGCGGCGGCTTGCCTGGGCACCATAGTGAGCTCAGGGCCAGCCTGAACTACAAGGCAAGACCCTGTCTCAAAAAGCTAAAAAAAAAAAAAAAAAAAAAAAAAAGGTGCATTGCTATAAACTACAGTAATTCCATATTAATCCATTTTATGAATAAGAAACAGGTAAAAAGCAATTTTCCTAAAATGACAGCCCTCCTTAAATGTTCACTTATCTGGCTCCTTGCTAAGAACTGAGACAAACAATGAATTAGGAACAATGCTTACATTTTTATAAAACCATTATCTTTGCATTCAGCAGTACATTTTCATCAATATTCAGCAGATGTTTCTTTAAAACATATAATAAGCTTCCTTACAATAAAGTGGGCCTTGTTACAGGGATGGGGCTTGGAGTGACAGGGCAGTGGGCAAGGAACGAAGTCAGCAAAACCTAGAGGTCAGCTGTGGTATGGGTCCAGCCAGAGCCGAGGACTCCTCAGGAGGCAGTATTACCATGAAGGAGGGGACAGCCACACACGGAAGGGCTGAGAAATCTGGCTTTGAAAGTTGAGTGGTAACTTGACAGGACTGAAAGATGACGGAGAGGCAGTGACAGGTGGACAGGTGGACAGTATGGGCCAGCCACGCGTCACCAGAAGTTGTCAAGGTCATCAACAAGCACAAGGATAGCAGGAGTGGAAATGATGGGCTCTTCAGATGGTGGCAAAGAGAAAGGAAGAGCAGGAAAGGCTGGGCAAGCTGGGGGTAAGAATCTAACTGGGGCGAGGAACTGGGAGCAACACAGGTGCGGAGAGGTGGGGACGGAGTGCAGTGGTCTGAAGTGTGAAAGGAGTTCAGAGGCAGAGGTGGCGTCTAACTGAACCCTACAGGGGGCAACACTTGAGATGGAGCCTTCACACCTTCCTTCCTGTATCCTATCCCCCCTTCTCTCCATGAGCAACACAGTGGGCTCCAAAGAGGCAAAATCTTCCTTAGGAAGGCTTTCTGTAAACATGGACTTCTATACTGAAAACAAACACCTTCTCTTAGCCTACTCCCAATTCTAAATATTTGACTCATGCTCATAAATTATGAAAATACTGCCCGTTAGGGTTCTATGGGGAGCACACTTAGGACTTGGCTTGCTCCCACTGACAGCAAAGCGGCTGAATATAGAAGTTCTCTGTGAGTGTTTGGTAAAAATGTAGAGACACCTCCGGCTGTTTGCTGTCAAGAGTCCATACTTTGAAAAAAGTATGTAAAAAATGAAAAGTAAGTATGCACCACAGATATGTAAATACCGTATCTTTCCTCTGGTATAAGAACCTGTAGATGTAAATGAGTTCTAGAAAGTACGATAGATTTTGTGAAATAGGAAATATTCAAAGGGAAAGGGGGAGGGGAAAATAATGAGGGGAAAGAATAAATATGATTTAAAGAAAAGAAAGTATATGTATATAGGGGTGGTGGTGTGGGTGGGTAGAGATCTGAGTAAAAATGGGAATTAATTCATGTCATATACTTCCCCCGTGTTGAGTGTGATCATATAAAATGTACCAATAAAAATTCAATTTTTTAAAAAAGTAAGTGTGGACATGAATGTATGACAATAAGTAATAGCATGGAATTGTGGGTATTTTAAAAACATTTTCATAATTAGCAGTACATGGGCTTGTGCAATAAATAAAAATCAAGGGAGAACCACTCTGACTAAGAAACCTTACTCTCCAGGGACAAGTATGCTCTTAGCCAGGTGTCAGATGCTCTGTAAATGTTTGCTAAATTGGGGGCCGGAGGGTTAGCTCAGTGGTTCCGGTGCCTGCCTCGCAAGCGCAAGGTCCTGAGTTTGATCCCCGGTAACCACATATAATGTTGGGCGTGGAGACACGCCCACCAACAATCAACACCACATACCACAATGCCAGACGTGGTGGCTCACGCCTGTCACCTCAGCACTCTGGAGGCAGAGACAGGAGGATTGCTGAGTTTGCGGTGGCTTGCCTGGGCACCATAGTGAGCTCAGGGCCAGCCTGAACTACAACGAGAGACCCTGTCTCAAAAGCAAAAAAAAAAAAAAAAAAAAAAAAAATGTTTGCTAAATTGTACTATGGAGATGACAAGAAGTTACATACATTAAAGTAAGCTTTTTCTCAGTAGGAAAAAAAAAATGCTATTTCCCCTCCCCCCTCGCTCCATTCCCTTTCCAGATAGCAAAGGATTTAGAGTCTGGAAGGAAAAATGTCAACTCCCAGTGCAGAAGACCTTTTCATGTCAGGTTAGCATGTTCTTATTCAGAAGCCACAAAGTACTGGGCTGCAATTATCTAGCACAAGGGGGTCTTCAACCACAGTTTGAAAGAACCAGAGAGCTAAAGCTTCAATTCATTAGGCATATCAGTGACTGCTGAAATTTGAACCCAGACCCCCCTGTGGGCTTTGGAACGGTAAGATCATCAGGCTCACTTCTTGCCTTCTTTCCTTAAATGCAGTGTGTGTGTGTGTGTGTGTGTGTGCACGCGCACGCGTGTGTACACGTGTGTCCGTGAGGAAGTCCACCAAATAGTTCATGAGTAGAATCTACTCATCCTCAGGCAATGGAAACCACAGACAGCCTTGGCAGAGAAAGGGGATCCCACAGAGCCGAAGTAGCACTTCAAAGAAGGTAAAAAGTCACTAGACTCATGTAGCTGCTGAAAAGGGGTAGAGCCCCTACTCCCTCCTCAGCGTGAGAAGGCTGGCATAGAGCCTTTCCCCATGCGAAGGTGTCTCCCCACACCCTTCCTCCCTTGCTGTGGCCACAGGCGTCCTGTCTCCATCAATCTCCCCTCCCCACTGCGTGTGACTTGGGCAGTGTGTCCCAGTCACAGCTCCTGCAGGGGTGCTTGTCTCATGCTGAAGAACCATGAAAGGGACCGTGACTGCAGTCTCAGTCCTCAGGCTTCAGAGGTGCAGACAGCCTCAAGATTCCTCAGGGGCCGCTTTCCAAGTAACAAGTCTCCAAAGGAACAGGCACGTCACCAAAAAGGCGCAAGGAGGCAACTCTGATGTCTTTCATTTTTACTTTTTCGCATAAATTCACTTGAAAAAACTAATCTGGCAGGAAAATCATAACCCCTTTGCTGTTTCCACCCACCTCTGTCCCGCTGACTCCAAGGTGCTTAGGGATTACCATTCTGGGTTTCAATTATGAGACCATTAAAAAGTGCCAATTATAAGACCTCAGAAATGTTCCTGGGCAACCTGTTACACACCTCAAAATGGCCAACCTCTTGCCTCAGATTCACTTTAAGTACAGTTCAGAAAACAGGTCGCCCAGATGTCAGTGTCCCAGCCCCCACCCACCTGGTCCAAGAATGTTTTAATACTTTCCGTGCTGCCCTTGACAAAATGTAGATAGATTTACTGGCTGTAACCAGAGGGATGAAAAAGCCGTCACAGAGATGGGCTGCCCGTTTAGGACCCAGTCATGGAATAAATCCGAAATGTTTACACATCCAAGATTCTTTAAAACTACATTCATTAAAACGGTCTATTCCTGCAAAGCTCTGGGTAACAAAGAACTCGGTGACAAATCTGTGTTGGGTACAGGGCATCTGGCTATGGCACAGGGGTCTGAAGCCAAAATATACTTCTGATTCAGTCTACTCAAGGAGGTAAATCCGGGTCAGAAACTTAGTGGAACCCACTTGAGCCTGCGGGGAAAGGATGGGGGAGCGGCGGAACACCCCACCACGCCCGGAAAGTGCCTTTTCGGGATTGCTAGTGTGTGGTTTGGGTATTCTTAGCTCTAACTGCCACATCTCTGGAGGAACACAACTCTTGTTTCAAAAGACTGCCTCTGCCATCCCGTCCCCCAAACGCAACTAAACAAAACCATCTCCAGGGCCCCCTAAGTCCTACCAGGCCTGCCTACCTCTCACCCCTCCAAGCTGTCCTGTCACCTGGAAAGCAAACTAACCCGCACACCTGAAAATCAAGAAATCCTTCCTAAACGCGCCAAATATTCTTCCAGGCTTCCCGGCCCTCCCCACAGCCCTTTCCCAGTGGCCCTAGAGATTCAGGTCCTCACCTTTCAGTTTCACAAACAAAACCCCGAGGGCACAACCCCAGGGGAACGCTGTGGACGCGCGTGTGCGAGCGCGCACACACACACTCTTCAGGGATGCCCTAGGCCCCCAGGAACTTCAAGACGCTGGGACCCTGGTCTCGGCAGTTTCCCTTTCAAATGCCAACGATGACAACCCCGCCCCAGAAGACAGAAAATGAATGGGTCTGTGCCTCTGCCGAGCCGTGCAGGCGTCCCTCCTCGGCCTGCTCTGCTCGGGGAGCCGGGCCCTGGTGGCACCTCCGGGGCGACTCTGGGAGGCGGTGCGGGGCCTCCTTCTACTCGAGCAGTTTAGCGAAAGGCGGGCGCCGCCACCCCGGCCGGCGGGGAGCGAGGCTCGGCCCGGAGCCCGCCCGTCCGGAGCGCGCCTCGCCCAACTTCTGGCCGCGCTCGGCGGAGGCAGCTCGCACCCGCGCCGTCCCGCAGCCGCGCGCCGCGCTCTCTCCTCCGCCGCAGCCCAGTGGACAAACACAACTTTTTACGCAAAGAAAATAAACTCCAGCGACGTGACTCACCTCGGGGGCAGCCGCGCCTGGAAGGGAGAGTCCGGGCCCGGAGGCCAGTGTACTTGGCGCGGGGAGCACACGGCGCCGCGCCGCACGGACACACGCGCGCGGGGCGCACGGGGACGCACGGGGTACTCACCGCCCCGAGGCCGCCGCGCCGGAGCAACAAAGGAGCTCGGGACGCGGAGCCGCGGCGCGGCAGCAGCGCGCGTGCGGCGCGTGTGCTGCGGTGGGTGCGGGCGCGCGCGCGTGGGCGTGTGTCTCCGCGCGGCGTGGACCCCGCGAGCCCGGTTCAGGGTCCCCCAGGCAGGAGGCGGCGGCCGCGGCGACTGCGGGGGCAGCGGGAGGACGAGGCAGGGGACGCCGCGCCCGGCGCACCCGATCCCTCCATATGGAAGAGGCTTTTTTGGATGACTGAACTCGCAAACAATTCCTTCTTTCGCCTCTCGGCCTAGGAGCCTCCCATTGCCGCGCGGGGAGGGGGGAGCGGGAGAGGCGGGAGAGGGAGGAGCGAAGTGGAGCGGAGAAAAAGTCTTGGAAAGGAAGCTGGAAACACACACACACACACACACACACACGCACGCACACACACACTCACGCACATACTCAGTGTCCCCTAATCTAGGGCAGTCTCCCCCCTAATACTTTCTGCTGCGGGGTCCTCTCGCTGTCTTCCAAGTTTTACTTTTTGATGCCACAGATACCATCTGTGCCCTCTCCCTCCCAGCTTCACCTGGAACCCTTCTTGCGGAAGCCACTCTTCCCTCCTGTGGCCAGGTCTCTTTTGCTTCGGCCCTTTGCTGACACTCACCTCTCGGTTGTCTCCTTTATTCTGTGACAGACTGTGCCATAAATCAGTACTAGTAAACATGGTTGCTAAGGGACCAGTCCCCAATCCCAGAGGGAAGCGGGGGTCAGTCCAGAAAATGATAAGGAATCCCGTGTCAGGGAATCCCCAAGACCACCTCTGGGGTCAGCCGGAGAGGATTTGCTGCTGTCCTCAGCTCACAGCGCCCTGGCCTCCATTCATCGTCTCAGCTGGAGCAGCCAGGACGCAGAGGCGGGACGGGAGGGGGCGGTGTTAGTGACCTCAGAGAAAAGTCAGTCACCCCTGTGTGTGTGGCGACCATACAACGTTCAGAGTCACTGTGCTCGAATTTGGGCAGTAGCCCAGCTCAGGAAGGTCAGATACAGTGCTGGCTGCTGGCTCCTCTCCTGTTCTGATTCTGTAGGTCTCTGCCTAGCCAGATTTAGCCTTAGCATTTTCAGGTGATGTCCATGCTTTAAAAGGGAGGGGGACACCCCTCACATACTGAGAAGTCAAATGCTGAATTGGTGGCAAACTGAGTCTTCTTAATTAGAGGTGAAACATAAGATTGTGCAAGACCATTCTCCTCTGTCCTCATACTGCAGCGGAGAAAATGAAGACCAGGAAGAGTTAAGCCATCTGTTCCAAGTGAATGCGAGTGCTTGCCAAGGCCGAGAGGAAGCCCTCTTGGGAGTAGGTCAGCCAGACCAAGATCAGGGTGTACAGAGGTGTCGCCTCCCCTTCATGGCGGAAGTCAGAAAACCACTGTGCAACTCTGAGAAAGCCACTTAGCCTTCCTAGGCCAGGTTGTGCTTTCTCCTCAGGCAAAATCCATACTTTGCACTAAGTGTATGATTTTAATTGAATCTGAAACTTTAAAAAAAGGGTGCCTTTTTAGGCAACAAAAATGAGATCCGTTCCATATTTTCCACTGATTTTTCTGCTGCATTTGTTAATTCAGACAAGAACCAATTTCCATTTTGATTCTTCTGGTACTTTTAGCTCTGTATGCCTGGATTATTGGGTATGTCCCTTGGCAAAATGAGTCAAGTAGATGATCCATTTTCAACAAGAAGGTGAAAAGTCCTGAATTCTCTGAACCTCCCATCTGTATTCTCCTTTCCTCTCCTGAGCTCCTACTTTTCTTTTCCTTTAATCTTCTACAATCTCCCCAAACATTCTCAAAGACCTATTTTGCTCCTGGTTCAACAACAATATTAGCTTCCACCTTCTTATTGTCCTCCTTCTGAGGCACAGGTCAGGACCACAAGGCCTGCAGACCACCCGCAGCACAAAACTTCGCTCGCCAAGGGAATGGCTGGATCAGCGAATCTTCCCCTGGAGTGAAAATGGAGGCTTTGCTGCAGATCTTTAAGCAGGGGACCCAGCTTTCTGTCTTTCAGAGCCGGATTCCGAGTACCACTCCCCCTGGGAACGGTGAAACTATTTGACGTTCATAGATGGACGTTTTTGTATTCCTATGTGTGTCATTCACTGCTTGATTCCTCAAAGATGTCCCCTGTCCCTCCAAGTCTTTCTCCTAGGCCTCCCCATTTCCTCTTCTGCTGTTTTTGAGTCATAGCCCTGGGTTGTAAGTCAGAGTGTCAGCGCTGCCTGATGCTACTCAGCAGAATCAGCCGTGGCCTTCTGCCCTCCTCAGCTGGTGATCTCAAACTGGTCATCATGGCTGCCCCCCTTCCCTGAAGGTTAGACAGATTGCAGATCATGGCATCATGGAGGTTTAACTCAGCTGTCACATCAAGCACACTGTCAGCGCTTGATACGTTTGTTATTTTTAGGTCTTTGTATTAGTGTGATTATGTTTGTTATTACTACTGTCAGCACACTGTATCTCTGAACTCCTTCCTCATTCCCCTCTTCTTGGAGCTTGTTCTTTGCTTAATTCTCCCTTCTGTATTAGTTTCCCTATCCTAATCGCACTGTCCCATCGAAAAACTGTTAGAGTCTGGGCTGATCAAGACGCCTTTTTTTTTTTTTTTTTGGAGACAGGGTCTCGCTTTGTAGTTTAGGCTGGCCCTGAGCTCACTCTGTAGCCCAGGCAAGCCTGGAACTCAGCAATCCTCCTGCCTCTGCCTCCCAAGTGCTGGGATTACATACGTGAGCCACCACGCCCGGCACTATGGTATGTGGTGCTGATTGCTGGAGGGCGTGAGTCACCATGCCCAGCATTGTATGTGGTTACTGGATCGAACTCAGGGCCTTGCTCTTGCGAGACAGGCGCTGGAACCACTGAGCTAAATCTCTAGCCCCAAGATGCCTTTTGGTATTCTTTATTCTGTTAAGGGTGATTTCTGGACAGTCACTGAAAAGGAAACATGTTTTGTGGTGTAGCTCAGTGGTAGAGCTTTTGCCTAACTTGCACAAGGTCCTGGGATTGATCTCCAGCAGTGGAAAAAAATTTAAACATAAAAAATATGGAAATGATCATCACCTGAATTTATTATGTTGAAGTGAGATGAGGGGGTGGGCGGGGACTGCAGGTGTGTACATGTCACTGTGTCATTGTGCTGTGCGGCAGAAACTGGAAGGAAGAGAGTGAGTGGTATGAAAAGATCTTGTTCCCTTCCCAGTGTGCTGCAGATACTCCTGTAACATAAACTGGGGTATCTGGAAAACATCATGCTGAGATCACAAAGGTGTAGACAACAAGTTAAAGGGAGTTGATTTTTTCCTCTGTTTTAATACAAATCTTTTTTTCCTGGTTATAAAGTATATCCACTGAAGAAAATTCAGAAAAGTCTGGAAAAATGCAAAAAAGGGAAAAAATCACATTAAACATACTACTCAAGGATAGTAATTACTAATATAGTAGAGTTTTTTCTAATCATTTTTATTTCTCATCAATTATGAATCAATTGGAATCATATACTTTACACTTAGTGTATGATTTCAGTTGAATCAGAGTTGGAAGATGTTTAAAGGCCGGCATAAGCAGAGAGTGTTATTGTCACTATTTGTGTGTGTGTGTGTGTGTGTGTTTGTGTGTATGAGAGAGAGAGAGAGAGAGAGAGAGAGAGAGAGAGAGAGAGAGAGGAAGTTTGGCAATTCTTGCAGGAGCATTTCTTTCTTGATTTATTGTGTACACTGGTCTTTCATTTTTTTTTTTTTAGTACAGAGATTGAACTTGTACTATGCAAGTGCTCAAACACAACTGAGTAGCATCCCAACTTATTATTTTTTTTTATGTTTAAGAGGCTGTCTTGCTGAGTTCTCCAGGCTGGCTTTGAACTTGTGACTTTGCTGCTTCAGGAATATCCTTCTGAGTAGCTGGACTACAGCTATGTGCTACCATGCCTGGCACAGGTTGATTCATAAGTTTTAATATTTTATTGTGATATTTTCCCCATGTTATCAAATCTTCTTCAAAGTTTGATCTTAACAACTATGTATTAGTCTATCAAAGATAGACTATTCCATCATTCTTCTATTTTCAGATATTTAAGTTGCTTTTAGTTTTTATTATCCTGCATTGCAGTTGACTGAACATCTTGTTATATATCTTTATCATTCTGATTATTTCCTAAGGGTGGATTCCTATAGTAGGAGTCTTGAATCAGTGCATAGGCTATAGTAGTTTAAAGGTACTTAGTTGGTAATGCAAAATTGTCTTCCAGTGGTCTCAGTGTGTGTTTACATCTCTCATTATTCTAATCAGAAGCTATAGTGAGACCATTGAACATACGGAGTCTAGTGGAGATGTAATTGAATTTTCCAGTTTGGATGAATGTACTCTTAGGTAAAGAAACTGCCAAACATTCACCAGGATAGAGACAACACTCAAACAGGAAGAACTGAACAATAATTGCCTATTATGTGAACTTGGTTATATTTGTAATCTTGAGTAATGGTTTCAACAAGCCTCTGAGAAATAGAGCTGTGATTACTGAGCACCTTCCTCTCCCAGCCTCTGTCTTG
Organism: Thryonomys swinderianus; assembly: GCA_004025085.1. Classification (NCBI taxonomy): domain Eukaryota; kingdom Metazoa; phylum Chordata; class Mammalia; order Rodentia; family Thryonomyidae; genus Thryonomys; species Thryonomys swinderianus. The sequence continues at coordinate 31,316 of PVIC010010707.1, forward strand.
GATTCTGCATCCCACAACTCCTTGACATAGATGCAATTACTCCATTCTACAGATAAGGAAAATTATGTAACTTGCCTAAGATCACCAACATGTAATAGTTCAATTCCAAATAGTGCAATAGACTGTTTTCTCACAACAGTGTCATGAGCTGTAAGCCATTTCTGAGAATAAGAAAGCGTATTTAGATGATGACTGAATTTTTGGTGAGCCATTAAGAAATCTTTTAGTAGTTTTCTAATGGGTATGTTAAAAGTGTACTCAAGGACAGTCAAAGAGCTGAGTAACTTCATGCCTGTAACTAGTAGAGTACTACAAGAGTCTAAAGATTGTGCATCATAGGGGGATTCTGATGTATAAGTTAAGATTAAAGGCTAGATAATAAAATTCACAGTCTAATTAGTAAACTAGGTTTTGTATACACGTCTACTTCCAAAGCTAATGTTTGAGTAAAGATGTTTTATCTTGATAAGAGATAATAGAAATGAAATAGACATAAACTCAGCTTCCTAGTTTAAAATTATAGCTGTCAAATATATAAAGCTTTTATTTATTAAGGCAGTATATCTCAATATATTTTTAAAAGAAATATATAAGTTAACTCAGTAATTTAGAATTAGGAACACCCCCTCTCATTTGCCTTTTAGCAGGGCACTAATTAGTTAGCTGAGTTAACCTGCCTCTCTATGCTGGGTGTCACAGGGCTACTAGACATGAAATGTGCTGGTTGTTCTAAAATATTTGTTGACTGAATGAAGAATGATGAATGAAAGTATAAGATTGACCTATGCAACAATTAGTAACCAATGCAAAACAGTGTATAATTAAAACCTAAATTGCATGGTTGGGGCAGAATTACAGGTGAGTCTGGCCCAATGCCATCTGTTCCTCAGACAAGTTGAGCTGGCTGGGACTGAATTCGCTAGCCCTGCGGCTAGAATGGATTTTCCTACTGGCCATGTGTTCTGTTGGCTTTAAGAGATTAGTCTTCAGATCTCCACACAGCTGTCGGTGGACAAGTATACCTTGGGGGAAGGATGACATTACAACAGAATGGGGATATTGTAGAGTCAAAACGAATATGGGTTTCAATCCAATCTTAATTAAGCTGTGTGAGCTCAGAATTACTTGCCTCTCTGAACCCCAGTTTATTCATCTGGAAAATTTCAAAGTAATAAATATGTGATGTATTTCTTAGTATAACATATTATTCATCTGGTACAACTACATCATTTGCTCAAGGCTGGTGGTGTTCTGGTGACCAGTTCTATGTCACGAACATTGTTATGTCAGAATTGGGGAAATTCACTTTCATTCTCCCTGCAGAAGGTCATTAACTAGTTAGCTGAGTTGTCCTACCTCTGTCTGTCAGGTACTCAATAAAGAGCGGTTATATTAGTAGAAGTTTGAGTCAGATATAGAGAAATGGGGAATAAATTAGCCTAACACCATTCCTATGACCCATTGTGCATGCTTGATTTTATGTACTCTTTAAACCCCAGACAAATAAAACCTGTCTGTTGACACTGAGTTCCATTTGAGATCACTCTTTCAGGATATCAAATTCTCTACAGCAGGAACAGCCCCCATTAAGTGCCACACGAAACCCCCACCTTCACAGCTCCCTCCATCTGGTCTTCTCAGCAACCCTCTCACGTTTTAGGCCATGAAGCTTGGACTCTGGAGCTGCCCAGACTCCAGCTGTTTGATATTGTGTGGCAGACAGCAGCAAAGAGGGCAGGGGCGAGAGATTCCAGATGAAAGCAAAAACTCAAAGAGGACTGGACCTCAGAGCTTTGATACCAAACTCAGTGGGTAACAACCTCCGTTAAATTTGTTCAGTCAGCCATTTAAGAGGAAAGAAGTTTCTCACACATCCTGTAAGAGTTTTTGGCAATGAGATGCTACCACTGAGGGGAATCAATGTTCCAGGGCCTGAGTAGAACAGAATATGGTGCCAAAGCTACTGCTGAAAATTTAGACAGGAAATGTTGGGTTCGCTTTGCCCCAATTATACATTTTTTTCTCTTTCACAAGATAGGGGATTCGTCAGAAATTTTGATCACAGTAGCAGAAAATGAACTACACCCTACCTCACCCACCCCGATCCTTCTTCAGTGCTGCCTAAACGGGCACAGTTTGGCAAAGAGGTTCAAGCTATTCCACTCTCTTGGTCACAGAGGGAAGGCAGGCAGTGGTTGGAGGGTCTTTATGTACCCCAGCGCACAGCCAGAGGAAGAAAGAGAGGTGACAGGAAGACTGATGTTGGAATGGCATTGTAGAAGCCCCCCATGCACCTCTCTCAATTTGGAAGCCAGTCCCATTTTCTTGGCTCGTTATTGGTTGGATTCACCAAGTAGGAAATGGAATTGTTTGAGACTTGATAGGCTCAATTTAAGAAACATCTCCTTATGAATCTCTGGTTGGGATTTGGAAGGATACTAAGCACACTGTCCACTGATTATTCTTTCTTTTAAAATGTGTAACTTTGCCTTTTATCCAAGTGAGATAATGTGCTCAGTCATGTCCCTGTCCTTCTCTGGTGGGTCTCTTGTTCCTTTAACGTAAGAGGTAAGTTCCTCATCTGGTCGAGCTCAGCTCTTTAGGTCATTGTGCCATGGTTTACCCACCTGAATCTTATGCTCTGGCATAGCCTTACCTTCCTTCTAAGCACTGCACTTTCTTATGCTTCCTAGCCTGCCCAGTTTCTACCACTTCTAACTTAAACTTTGTCTCTTCTTATCTAACTTATACTCCAGACTTTCCTCTCACACAGTTTCCGGTAGGAAGACTCCCTGAGCCTAATTTCCAAACTCTCCCAATCCAGTTGTCCTCTCACACAACCTTCTTCTTACCTTTATCTTGAATTTGTCCTAAGCTTTGTAACTGAAATGATAATGGAATTTTGTGGGTCTATCTGTTTTCTGAGCTGGAATATTTTCAAAAGCAAGGGCAATCTTTGTTTTTTTCTAACCTAAATGTTCAACAAAATACCTGACACAGAGTGGGCACTTGTTACACAGACACACACACACACATACACACACACACGTAGAAGAATGAATAAAGAATTAACACAATCAATACCCTCATTCCAACAGTTGAAGCCTAGTGAATCTATGTGGCCTGGAATATTGAAATGACACCAATAATTTTGAAAAGGTGGAAAATCAAAACTCAGATTCATCCTTAAAGCAAGTTAAGACTGATTTGTTTTAGATATAAGGCTATAATTACATAGTATTTTGCATTTAGATGCTAGTGGTGTATGTTAGACTAATTATGTCATATAAATTGTAAGAACAATACAGAGAGATCTTATATGTTCCTTATCTAGTTTTCCTCCACAACACATTTACCCTAACTAAACCCTATTGTCTTAATTAACTGACATTGACACATTATCTTTCTTACCCAGATTTTGCCATGTTTACATGTACATTGGTGAGTAGCTGTACATTTTAAAAATATAGTTAAAAAAGTCTACATATTCAATATAGTCCACATCAAAATCTCAATACCATTTTTTTTTAAGACAGGGTCTCACTTTGTAGTTCAGGCTGGCCTACCACTCCTGGCATTGTGGTATGTAGTACTAACTGCTGGTGGGTATGAATCACCATGCCCAGTATTGTTGTATGTGGTTACTGAGGATTGAACCAGGGTCCTTGTGCTTGCAAGGCTGGCGCAGGAACCACTGAGCTAAATCTCTGGCCCCTTCAATACCATTTTTTTAAAAAACAGAAATTGAAAAAAATCCTATTCTAAAAGTGATAGGGGTTCACAACATACCCTAAGTCAGTAGAATCTTGAAAAAGGATGAAGCTGGGGGCTTCACATTCGGTAATGTCAAAGCATACTACAAAACAATAGTAATTAATGTGGTATAAAAGAGTCACAGTGATAAGTAAATCAACAGAACCGAATAGAGAACCCAGAAACAAACTCTTGCATATATGGTTGAATGATTTTTCACAGGGGTGTCAAGACTGCCCGATGGAGAAAAGACTCTTTAATAAATTATGATGAAAAAATTGAATATCGACATGCAGAAGAATGAAGTTTATGCTATATACAAAAATTAGCTCATGATTGAAGTTCTTAAGCTACTAAACTGTTAGAAGAAACTCTAGATGATGAGCCTCAAGATGATGGATTTGGCAATGTTTTGTCAGATATGACAACTAAAAGAACCCACAATAAAGTAAATTTTAAAAAATGAGTATTACCTTATCTAACTTGAAAATTTCTCCAAGTCAGAGGAAAAAATGAATGGAATGAAATGATAAATTATAAAATGTAGAAAGGAAGTGATTACTATACTGATGTGATTAATATCTAGACTATGTAAGGCACTTCTTCAACTTGAGAATTAAGCAAACTCTAATGATTGGAAATGGACAAAGGACTTGAATAAGAATTTCCCCAAAGAATATAATAAGCACATGAAAACATGCTTAACATCTTTAATAGGTACGTGCAAATCTAAACCACAATGAGATATTACCTTGCATTCAACAAGATGATCACTATCAAAAAGAATCACTAAATACCAAGTGTGAGTGGGGATATAGAGCAATTAGAACCTGTACATATCATTGGTGGAATGTTAATATGGAAAATAGGATGGAAGTTCCCCCAGATTAAAAACAGAATTATTATATTATCTAGCAGTCCCATTTCTAGGCATATATTGAAAGGAATTGAAATCAGAATCTCAGAGAGATGTCTGCCCTTTTCTGTTCACCGAAGCATTATTCACCACATCTAAGAAGTAGGAGCCAGATGTTTTTACAGATGTATGTCAGAGAAAATAATTTCATATAATGCAACCTTTAAAAAACAAGGAAATCCTGTCACTTGCCATAGCATGGGTGAATTTTAAGGATGTTATATTAAGTAAAGTAAGCTAGTCATTAAAGAAAAATACTGTGTGATCCCAGTCAAAGAAAGTATCCAAAATAGTCCAAATCATAGAAATGAACAGCAGAGAGGTGATTATTAATGGCTATAGGGAAGTAGGAAAAGTAATGTTTATTGGGTAAATTTTTAGAGTTAGAAGCTGAAAAATTCTAGAGCTCTATTGCATAGCAGTGTGAATATATTTAATGGTAGTGAATTGTACACCTAAAACAGTTAATATGGCAAATTTAATGTTGTACAGATTTTTTACTACAATAAAAATAATTTATGGCATATTGTGTGCAGTTCAGCCCCTGCATTCCTGGCCACTGTCAGTATAAGTGGGGGCCATACCAAACTGGCTCCATGAAAGATGGGCTTCAGTCTTTCCCAGAAAGCTTATAGCAGTATAGTTCTTTCTGATCTGGTTTTGGCTTTGAACCTTCCACCACCCCACTGTAGAGAGTCTTGTTTCTCTTCTAACAAGAAAGGATTGATTTTCTGGAGGACATTTCTGTCTACTGTTTTCTGCCATCTGACAACATACCCAAGGTGGCTACTGTGGTTTAGATATGTTTTGAGTATGTCCCTGAAAGGTTCATATGCTGAAAGCTTGGTTATAGTGTGACAGTGTTGAGGGGATGGAACCTTTGAAAGGTTCTAATGAAATTAGGTTACTGGAGGCATGACCTTGGGCAAAAAGTAGTTCTTATAGGACTCCAATCACTTCCTACACACATGAGTTATAAACAAGCAAGGCTGGTCCCTTAATTCCCTCTTGGTTTCTATTCTGCCATGTGATTGTTCTCTCCTCTTACCTCACTCCTCCCATGATGCTGTCTGTCATGTTGTAATGTAGCTGGAGAGGTCCACACCAAAGGCTAAATAGTCAGGGCTGTCTTGGACTTTAAAACCCCAAAATTGAGAGCTAAATAAACCCCTTTATAAAGCATGCAACTTCAGATATTTTATGGTAGCATAAAAAGCCAGACTAACACATAAACTCTAAGGTACAAAATAAAAATGCAGGGTCCCAGTCAGAAGTGATGAAATCAACTTCTCTTTCTCACGAGTCACAAAAGACCATGCCTGCTAAGGAATTTTGTTCTCTTCATTGAGTCATGCTACGGAATGGGATAGAGGCCACTCAGTAGTCACCTGCAAAATATGTTATGGAATGGAAGGTATTGCCTCACTCCTCTTTGAAAACATTGGGTTACTTTTCCTAACACCTAACTCTCCCTACCTTGCAGTCAAGGCCTCATGAGGGGCAGAGTGTGCCTAAAGTCATAGAATGGGGGAGACTTGAGGCACTGTATTGGGTAGTCAAGAACTTGCTGCAGGGAGGAAGAAAGGCAGTGAGAAGAAGGCCCATGGGTACTAAAGTTCCAAGCCTCCAGTGCATACTGAGTTGTCCCTTTGAACTTTACTTGAAAAACAAACTCATGGGTTCAAACCACGAAAATGCCTGGATGCACCAATCTGAAACTCACCTGAAATTGGAATCTTCTACTCTTCTTGGGACTATCATCTTGCCCTTTCCTTTCTAGTAAGGTCTAGGACTAATGAGAGAGAAGAGTGAAACTTTCATACATTGGATCCCTCCTCAATGAATATGATAAATTCTGAAAAAGTCCCAGTTACTTTAAAGAAAAACATCTCTACTATGTTTTTTTGCTCCACGTTTGATGTTTAAAAAATATTAGTTTAAAATCGAACTGCCTTAGTAATACCACATTCATCTAGAAGTCTGAGAAAGAAACAAAATCATTCTTCCTTCTTCTTTATACTTCTTATTCAGTGGTCACTAACTCCTGTGGTGGATATCCTAAATTTCTCTGGAGTCCCTGACCACTCAATCCCTTCTGTAATTTCCCTGAGGCAGACTTCATTACTTTTTACATGGAAAATTACAGAAACCTCTTGGTTAATCTCTTTATCCTCCACCTGTTGTAATCACTGGTCTTTTTTTTTTATATGGATCATGGAGACAACTTTAGAAATGACAGATTTCAACCTCCAGCACTGTAAAAGAAGGGAAAAAAAAAAGAGAAAAGAAATGAGAAATTGCTTCATGTCATATCCCCCCTGCTAAAATTGTTCACTGAACTCATTGACTATTTTCAGGATGAGATACTGTTTTTTTTTTTTTTTTTTCTGAGACAGGGTCTTGCTTTGTAGTTCAGGCTGGCCCTGAGCTCACTATGGAGCCCAGGCAACCCTCGAACTCAGCAATCCTCCTATCTCTGCCTCCTGAGTGCTGGGATTACAGGCCTCTGAGTCACCATGCCCACACATGGTATGTGGTGTTGATTGCTGGTTGATTGTTGGTGGGCGTGAGTCACCATGCCCAGCATTGTTGTATGTGGTTACCGGGATCGAGCCCAGGACCCTGGGCTCTCGAGGCAGGCGCCGGAACTTCTGAGCTAAATCTCCGGCCCGAGATACTTTTCTTAACAAAGCACAATCAACCTTTCTCACTGGTCTTAATTAAGTACTTCCACAGCGTGGTCTCTAGTTGTTCCCTCCCCTCACATGTGTTCCTTCCTCCACCACCAGAAATTCTTAATAATATTCCAGGATCATTTACATCTCTTGCTCTTTGCGGTTAAAGTATCCTTGCTTGGAATACGTTTATTGATTTCTTCGTCAAACTCCTACCAGATTCCTTCACCAAAGCGAATCTTACAAGCTCCCTTGTTAGTCTCTCTTGGCCCTCCTTGCACACCACAGTCTTTCAGGCTGTGGAGGTCCTAATTATCTGAGAAGTTCTGTGTCATAGGGTTTACTCTTATCAAAACACATACTGCACTGTTCTATAGTTAACTGTTTCAGGCCACCACATTTCTCAGTTGAAAGTAATGCCATTCAGATCTTTAGTTTTCCCTACTGAATGTGAAACTCAAGAAGCCCAGGCCTGGGCCTTAACTACTAATGTGTCCTAATGTCTTATACCATTTCTGGAACAAGGTAGTGTGCAGATATTTGTTGAAACAAAGGAAAAGAGAGGGAAAAGGTGGAAAAATAGACCACCTGCCAGCATGTAATGTTCCTCTCCCTTCCTGCACATCCTACCCCATTGGCTGCTTGATGTCTTAAAAGTCCATTCAGTTTTAGGTCTCTTTGTATGAAACATAGTGATGCTAATACTTTTCTTTGTCAAGGACAGCCAATTTATAAGATGATTTTAAAGGACTCTGGAGAATAAACAGAAGTGGCTAAAGATATACAAGAGTAAGCTCCAGTTTTTTGGACATAGAAATATAACCTAAAATCAACACAGTTTTGCTAAAATCCATAGATATATACTCACAAAGAGAGGCTCATACTGTATATGAATTTAAAATGAACAAGAATGATGGGCAGGGAGCACAAAATGGAATAATAACTGTAAAAATTAAATCTGTAGGGCTGGGGTTGTAGTTCAATGGTGCTGCACCTGCCTGGCAAGCACAAGGTCTTGAGTTCAATCCCTAGTGCCGGAAAAAAAATAAATCTGAACTACAAATGAAAAACATAACCTTGGCAAAAATGTGGAGAAGATAAAGACTGATTTTTGGTTAAGCATTTTAATGCTTTTGTGAGGCTAAAGTAGGGCGGTACACAAATACTGTGCTCTACTTAATAAGTTTACTCATGTGAGCATGGGGTATGTAACACTAAAGTTAAACAAATAATTAAACCCTGACTGGTAGATTAGAGTCAGAGATATCAATAGGAATTTATTGTTTAAAATGTATACACAAAGGATATGAAGAAATACATATAAATATATGCACAATACTTAGTGCTTCTAATATTCGGGCATGTCTAGTGAGAGGACATAGAAGCAATGATACCCCAGTTGCACTAGGCATCCCCAACACCCACATATTGGCTTCTACATACTATCCTTCAATAAAAAGAACTACAGATTATAGAAAAAGTATTTGATGCAAGACCTAGAGAAGGAAAAATTCATAATGATCTAGGAATGTATTATGAGCCAAAAAGGATGAAGTACTCAAACAAGAATTGGGGATGTATATATATTGGTATCTGTTCTCTGGTATGAGAAACTTAAGATGTTAATGAGTTCTAGAATGTATGATGGATATTGTGAAATGGAAAATATTCAAAAGGAAATGTGGAGGAGTGAGCAATAGGGGTAAAGAAAAAAACGTGATGGTAATTAAAAAAAAGAGAAACAAAACTTATATATTTAGAGGGTAGGGGTTGTGGGTTGGGTAAGGGAAAGGGAAAAATAAGAATTAAATTGTGTCATATACTGCTACAAATTCCCAATATTGAGTGTGATCATGACATGTATATACAATGTACCAATAAAGATAGAATTTAAAATTAAAAAAAAAAGAATTGAGGAAATGTGACAAGACAAAGGAATAAACCCATAGCCAAAGATGGACAACAACAAAATAGAAATTATGTTGAATTATAACCTAAAAAACACAATACTTTTTCATGTATCCATTGTTATACTAGTAAATAATTGAATTCATACAGTAAAAAGAGCAACTCGATTATAGAATTTCCAGTGATAAATGCAGAAGGAATTAGTGAAATAGAAAATATTTATTAGAACAGAATAGCATTACATTTTAGTTCAACATTCAGTGATGGGTGTTAAAATCGGAGGGTGAAATTTGAGACAAATTGAATATTTAGTCTCAAAATGTTAGCCCCATATATTTATTAAACATAATTTTAAAAAATACAATTCCTGTGATGAAATCTAACAGGTATACTTTATCCAAGTGATTAGTTAACATCATTAGTAATGGACAAACTGACATTATATATATACTCAGTATGATTTGCTGAGAATGGCATCTCAGTTCTGGGTTGTCCTTGCCCCAAAATGGAAAACATAGTATAAACTAAATTTGAGGAAAATTTAGCAAAATAAGTGACCAATACCCCTCACATGTGTCAAGATCATGAAAAAGAATTATCACAGATTGAGGAGACCATGGAGACATGACAACTGGATGCAATAGGGGGATCCTGGATTGAATCCCAGAAATGAAGACGAATGATAGTGGAGAAAAATGGGGAAATTCAAATAAATTCCATTGTTTAATAGTAGTGTAATGCTATAATTTTTAATTTTTGATGGAATTGATTGTTGAAGATGACAATAGGGCAAACTGGGCAAAGAATAAATGGAAATTCATACCATATTTGAAACCATTCTCTAATTCTAAAATTAGTGATATATAAAACAGAAAAGTGAGTGGGATTATGCAGGTAAAATGGAAAACAGAGTGGAAAAAAGGACAAAAACATGTTTGAAATTTTCTGAGAAAGAACAAAATGTGCTATGGGAACAAAAGAGAATTTAGAATGTCTCAATATAGCAGGGAGATGGAATTTAACTGAGGCCTGTTCCAGAGCTATCACTGCCACTTTTGGGGTTTTATTTGGATGTTCCATGCCATACCACCTCCCAGAAAACAAATAAAAAATAAACAGCAAATATAATGAAGTTATCTGTCCAGCAGTCAGATTGAAGGTAACCTGTGAATTCTGGGGTCCATATCTCAAAGGCTCCACACACAGATAGGGGAGTCAAATCCCACGGCTGTCTCAGTGAGTATGGAAATAGCACAAGAGGGTTAGACTTTTTGGTCCAAATATTGACTTCATCTGTTAGCACAGTAAAGGCCTACTGAGTAGCATTCTTCCCCATGTGGAACTCAAGTAGATTTTGCTGCATATCACCTCTGTCTTGACAACCAACTCCTCTTTCTGCCTGTCACATCATTTTTTAGACATATTAAGACACCCATTTACACAATTACATCTTCTAAGCTTGAGAGCCATGCTACCATTAAGATGATGGAACTTCTCTTACTGTCTATTAGATAGAGTTAACTTTATAGTTTATTTCTCATAGGTAATCTTGTTTTCAGGTTTCTCAGAAGCACTTTAAGTATGAAGTATTGAACTCTTCAAGTGGTATCTTTATTACCCATAACAGACTCTGCAAACTACTCTACCGGCAGCCTTGACATAGTGGCTATTACCCCATTCTCCTCTCCTTCTATAAGAACATTTGAAATGAACAAAAGATCAAATGCCTTAGGTCTGCCGATGAACTATAGCATCCTGTTGAATATGCTCATGTTCTCACTACTACCAGCGTTCCTTTAACACCTGTAATCGGATGGCCTTAAGATCTATTCAGAAGACCTGAGGTTGACTTCTAGCACTATGATTCCAACCGTGTGGCTTTAAACTAGTTACAGTTTGTCTTTTCATCTGTAAAATTTTTTAAAAAAAGTAAATACCTAGCTCACAAGATTATTTTGAGAACCAAAGGAGATATTTCAAGTGCTCTTTAATGGCTGAAACACACTATACAGATCAATTTTAAAGTTCTAACATAATTAAACATATAATATTTTTGTTTAAAAAATGTAATAATACAGTATTTTCTTTCTTTTCTTTCTTTCTTTCTTTCTTTCTTTCTTTCTTTCTTTCTTTCTTTCTTTCTTTCTTTCTTTCTTTCTTTCTTTCTTCCTTCCTTCCTTCCTTCCTTCCTTCCTTCCTTCCTTCCTTCCTTTCTTTCTTTCTTTCTTTCTTTCTTTCTTTCTTTCTTTCTTTCTTTCTTTCTTTCTTTCTTTCTTTCTTTCTTTCTTT